>JXSR01S015106.1:0-14434 GCA_000969725.1 Ophiothrix spiculata | reverse complement strand
GATTTAAATCAAGTTGATTTTAATTATGATTTAAATCAAGTTGATTTTAATTATGATTTAAATCAAGTTGATTTTAATTATGATTTAAATCATTTGACACCTGCATATTTGAAATTGGTCAAAGATGAAAATCTGACTTTTCTCTTGACCTGTGACCCCTAAGGAAGGGTCGGATGCCGGGTTCACCATAACAACTTTTGATTGCTTGGTCATGACAAAAAATTTGACACCTATAGTTAGGAAATAAGACTTAAGTTGAAAAACTGACCTTTCATTTGACCGTCATGACCCCATTTAACCTCCGATAAAATTGTCATTCAGTAATAACAATTCATGTCCATAAAATTAAGGATTGTACCTCCAAACATCATAAATGTTTTAAGTTTTTCAAAACTTACCCCTCATCACTCACACAAATAATGTTAATCTCGACTCTTTTTGTGGTATTGTCTTCCATGTCCTGAAAAATGATAATGAAAATGATAACAGAAATAAAAATCCCCTTTATAATATAGTCCAAACTACAAGCAATGGGACATTGAATGTTTTACATATACAATATTTTTCTATTACTCTAGCCAATTTGAAGGTGCTGATTCCAAATCCAGTGAGTGCCACATATCTTACCCCTGGGAGTTTTTCAGGAATCATGAACATTCAAAATGGCTGCCATAACAGAGAATCAAAGTTGGTCAAATCTTGTACAAAACCATGCCAATTTGTTCCTCTCATCACAAGGATACAAAAAAAATATAGCTTTACCTATCTCCAATGTCCAGTTCTTGAGTATGCTAAGACATAAAAAAATATTAAACTTTGCTTTGCTGTAATGGAACATGAAATTAAATTTAAATGCAAAGAGACCTTATTTGAGGCAATTTATTGTATAATTTTCTGTAACAATAACCATTAACAATCATTCAACCCGACATCATTTTAAAGAACAAACTGAATAGCTTTTTCTTCATAATAGGCCTACAGTATATAAAAAAAATGTTCATGAAAAAGTTATTTGCACGCATGCAAGTAGAAAATCTTACTTGCAGTTGCACCAAGAAAAAGTACTTGCATATGTGCAAGTGTTAAATTGAACACTGCTACAACATGCATACTTAAACTTGCATACAAAAAACAAATATGTCTCAATTAAAGCTCATGTTATCATGATATAATTCTCCTTTCTCATACCTCCAATACAAAATTTGCACAACTTTCTATGTTCCTAAAGACCGTTTCATCTCGGGACTTAGAATCTATTCTCGCTTCTTTCCCCTCAACACTTGATTTAATGGAATGATTCCATAGTTTTATGTACTCTGTTCCTGTTCCATCTTTAATCTGAATAACCTGTCTTTCATAATAGGTTCCTTGACTCGGATTAGTCACCTGCAATGAATTATATAAATCACACGTAAATCATTGCCAGTACAGTTTGAGAAAGCCTCCTGTTAGGAGGTGAAACGTCACTACTACTACCAAAAATAGTAAGTGGATTTTTTACACAAGAACTTTTGAGGAATAAATCACACGTGTATTGCAAAATCAACTTAAAACCAGATATTGCACAGTACATTTCTGGTTATATTTTGATTGATTGATTGGTTTTGAGTTATATTTTCAAAATCATAGCACAAAGTTACATACAATTTACATTTATAAAAAACAACATTCATGCTTGAAAACATTTATTTTCTCTCTTTTTAAGAGGAGAAAGCATGTTACTCAATTTTAGGTTTTTGCAAATTTTTTTTATACCATAACTTTTTTACAATGTGCTTAAAATTATTAAAAGTATACATTTCCAGAAAGGAATTTTCACAAGGAACATGATGGTGGTTGATTTTTGACCAAAATTCATATTTTTTGAGAAAATCACGAAAAAACAACACATTTTTGTGGCAATTTGGCCTTCCATCCAAGCTAAAAATAACATTAAAAAATACTTCTTAATGGTAATTTGAATTTAAAACACCCACTTTTTTCCATTTTTGGTCTTTTTTTTTACCTTAATTGGCATTAATTACAAAAGATTTGGCAAAATCCTAAAAAAAACCCAAAATATTAAAACCATGGATATCTCACTGGTAAAATTCTACATAATAGCAATAGTGTTTCTAATCGTAAACAATAGAAAACACTATCCATTAATCACATTGATCTACACTATGTTCACCGACAGTGTGCCCAGACTATTCAATATTTTTTTACTTCTGAGTGGAGCTGCTGTTCAGAAGTTACTATAACTAAGACTGAGAATAATTTAAATAGTTTTGATGACTACAAGTGTCTTCACATGGTACTCACCTCCTGTTTCTCTTTCCTTGTCAGATATCTTATTCACATGGTACTCACTTCCTTTCCGCCTTCCCTTGTCAGGCTCCTGGTCAACATCCGTAGTCTGCTGCAGAGATGAGATATCTTCTGCCTATCTGGTTTTTCTTCCCTTCCCTTGTTAGGCTCCTGGTCAACATCCGTAGTCTGCAGGGATGAGATATCTTCTGCCTCTCTGGATTTTCTTCCCTTCCCTTGTTAGGCTCCTGGTCAACATCCGTAGTCTGCAGGGATGAGATATCTTCTACCTCTCTGGTTTTTCTTCCCTTCCCTTGTTAGGCTCCTGGTCAACATCCGTAGTCTGCAGGGATGAGATATCTTCTACCTCTCTGGTTTTTCTTCCCTTCCCTTGTCAGGCTCCTGGTCAACATCCGTAGTCTGCAGGGCTGAGATATCTCTTCTGCCTCTCTGGTTTTTCTTTTTCCTTCTTCAAAAGTTGCTGTAGATAAAAGATAAACCCAACAACTTGAAAAAAAAAGAACCAGGAAACATTGCTTTTGAGCTAGATATATATCTCAGCAATCAAACATCTTTTTGTAATATGCTTAATAGCAACCTGGTTTCATATACAATTTCAAGGATAAATATTATATGCTTACTCATCCTGTCCATTCCAGCCTCTTTTTCTCTGAATATTTGAATCAGCATTCTCCATCCTCCATTTCTTTGTACTTGTGAATCAGCCTTTTCTATCCTTCATCAGATGTCCTGTTTAATTGCAAGCAGCATCTTTCTTACCTTACACCTGGTTTCCTTCTCCATATTTCCAACTTGCTCATCATAGAGTCTTTGCAGACGATATCAATTTTGATTTTATTTCATCTGTTACCATCAGAACAAGACTGAAAAGCCACATCTTGCCAAGCATTTTCTTTTCATGTTTGACGAGGTCTTCGTAGTCCGAACGGGAGGTGTTGTAAAGAAAATGAAAAACTTGGAAAGTATGATACTCAATATTGCCTCTTGTAGTTCCACACTCTCATTATGGAAATGCAGATAGGTTGATGTGCATCGGGGTGATGTGGTAGGTGATATCTGCAAAGAATAAAAAGCGAATTATATAAACATTTTAAAGGATATTTGGATATGGTATTTTTGTAGATAATTTGCATTGTTAAATTTACAACATGGATGTGCTTGCACAAGTCCCATCTCCACTAAGTTTAATGCCAATCTGATCTAGAAATTTTTTTTGGAATGTTTCAATGCCATTGCATTTACAGTATGATTAATCTTGCCTTCTATTGGTTCCCAGGGACCTATCATGTCCTCATATGCCACACTTTCTTCAATGAAGGTAATTGGTGCAAATTCTGTAAGTTGCATCCGTCAGTCCCAGATTATATATATCAAATATGCGACCTTGACAATTCCCAATTTTTAGTTTGGACCTCTGTTGACATCCCTTGCCTTAATGTGAATGTGTAACATTTGACTTGTCTCTTTTTTATAACACAATTTGTTCTTTTGAATAAATTTCTTGTAATATTGGTATAATTTTTATAAACTTTTATTTGTTTTACTTATATACTTCCTTAAGGAGCTGTCTTTGTTGCACATGAAAGTGCGAAGTTGGCAGGTTTATTGAGGCAAAATTACCAGCTCTGTTGCAAATATGACGATGCCAGTCCTTGTCATCAAATAAATCCCCAAGTTGTTCTAGGGAAGCATCAGAAAACTTAAATACATTCTTTTTCTTGTCCTGTGTGAGTTCACTTTGAGCAATATTAAATAATCAATGGTGTCCTTTTAGGCTTGGATCCTAATTGTTATCAGACTGTCTGACATCCTCAATCTGAAATGGATAAAAGATAGCAAAAATGTTTTATAATTTATTCCACTCAAACTCAGACTGTAAATTGAAAGCAGATCAAAAATTTCATTTATTACAAATTATCATTGGTATATAGACAAAAACTATTTGAAAAAAAAGTTGCAGGAAACCCTGGGGTGCCACTTAAATACCATTGCATGTTTTCAACTTTGACAAGACACTAAGGAGTACATGTTGTCTTATGGATCAGTAAAGAAGGGCATGTCAAAACAATGGAATACACACATCACACAATCTCTCATCAGGAGATGTATACTCTATCTACCTATCTTAATCCTATGGGGCTGATCAAAACATCTTCATCTTGCCATGGCCTTTCTTTTATGAAAAATGGATAATACAGCAGGTATTTTATCTGGTACCAAAAACATTACACAGACTTAGTAAAAAAGCTATTTGTGTTTTATGAAAAATATAAAACAAAAAGAGAACATCTGCAGTGTCTCTTTTATATTTATTTGAAACTGACACACAGGGAGACACATTTTCAACAAAACATGTAAAAGAGGATTTACAGATTACTTTGTTGCAGACATGCAACTTTGTTAGTCCGAAAATGTTACTTGCATACTGGTGCGCTTTGATTTGTGATAGCCAGTTGCACTTGCATCGCTGGGCAGTACAACAGAAACTATTCTACCGTCGTCTGCCATCATTTGCCCCCGTGGTTTGCCTTTCGTTCATGTCTGGATTTAGCTTTATTTGTATGCACGGCCTGCTGTTGATCCAGGTATTCATTTAATTCAGAAAGATCCTCTTCAGCCAAGGTGTAGCTCCCATCCTCATTGATACACATTTGAACGCCCATGATTACGTTTCACATAGTGTATGACACTCACCCCCCCCCCCCAGGTATGTATATTGTCCACTGTCCTCAGTCTCTAAATAATCTCCCAACAATACCTCCACATTTTGGTGATTGTTGTTGTTGTTTAAACTGACCTGCTTTCTGTACCTCACTTTCCCGGATTTGTTTCCGGGTTTCAACAAGTGCTGGACCCTGCCTAGCTTTAATTTTGCCTCTTGGCCCCGGTCCTTTAATAAAAAGGGCAATGTCAGCAAACTAGTGGACCGATTTCAACTGACTATGGTAGGTATAGATTTAAATATTGAAGTTAGTATTACCAATGATTTTCCAGGGTAAAACAATAAAATGTAGCTGTATGTAAGCATCCAAGCCATGAACTTCTGATATATCAATATCACTAAACCCTACGGTGGTCCAGGCTTTCCTTCTTTGTTTGGGGTTCTGGAAAGGTCCATGATTTTCTTGGTGATATAACGCAATTTCATTATCACATGGAGCAGCATGTTCACTCAAAAAACTATCATAGCAGTAGCAGCCTGTGAAGAGGGATTTTTTGTTTAACAAACTTGTATGCCTTAGGAAATGACTGAGAATTTATATCATGTGTGATTTAGTTTTACACAAACAACTGTTCAGTCATTGTCAGGTAACAATGAGCCTATTATCTGTGCATTGCCAGTTTGGGATCAACACCACGCCTTTTCAACGACAACGTTAACATATAGGAGTAGCTTATTTGGTTTTTCTTAGCGCTTAATTTCCTTATGTCGTAATTATGTCAGGAATGTCTCCTGTTAAGAAGTAATATGTCTTTCGATATTTTTAGGAAACCTGGAATGCCCTTAAGGCAAATTGTGTCTTGGAAGACCTCACTAGCTAAAGAAATTCCAAAATTGAGACATTTGTACCTCTTCAACCCAACATGCATCGCAAATGTGGTAATATATGTGCTATCGAGGCTGAGGAGCAGTTGATGGTATCCAGATTGTAAATAGAGTTTAGAGAAATATTTAGAAGCATTCAATTCTGCAATAATTTTGTCAACCGTTGGCGTGTTTTGTCGTTTACGTAAGATTTCATTGTTAGCAGCATGCATGACGACCCATAACCGTATGTCATCAGGATTCTTAGGCTTTGGCTGTGCAACTAAAGGAGACAACCATGATGTGGGAGCGGTAGCATTCTCAATAATATCTTGATCTTGTAATTCTTGCCACTTGTCTTCAATTTTCTTGAAATGGCATCTTGCAATAGTATTGCGCAACAGGTGGGAGTGCGCTTTGATATGGTCCATAAAAGCTCTTGCATTTGCTGTGTAATTGTAGATATCTGATGGACAAGATTCCAATGGCCGCGTTGATTTCCAGACTTTCCTATAGCTTACAGTATTTGTCCACTTTTCCAAAAGCCTCCACTTTTGCAAACCACCTATCTAGTTCATTTATGTAGGGGTTATAATACCAGTGCTTTTCAGTCTTCTTGCCTAGTTTGGATCATCAAAAGTCAAGAGATGAAACTTTCGTTTCAGGTTTTCCATGGGAAAATCAACTGGGAACCAGTTGCCGTAACTTGCACACCTGAGGACTAGCAACTCCACCTTGTGCCTACATAAGATCGTATTAGCTGTGTATAACTCGTAGCAGAGACGTAATTTGGTCAGTAGTGCTACTATTTTAACACACAGTGAATCTGTGCTAAATATATTCAGAACTTGGAATGCCATAACAGTTTTGTCCAAACAAATATGTACCTCCATCGGTTTGAACACGTCACAAAATTTAGAGATATTCTTCTTTGTAACAAGTTTTTTTCACGTCTGGTCCAATCAGAGCACCATTGTGATATGCAGTGCATTTCAGTTTTAAGCTATTGAGGAGATTGTCCTACCATTCTTTGAATGGTCCCTTGATTTTTTCAAGTTCCCTTGTTACCTTTTCTAAAACTCCTTCCTTCCTTAGTTTCTTCAGCAGTTCGTCTTTCTCATTTTCTAGAGGGCTTCTCTCTATTCCCAGTTTTGCAAATGCGTCACACACTCCTTTTGCAATGTCTGAGTTGTAGCTGCAATGGTTCTTGTTAAAAAAACGAAGCCCTGTCCTTTATTATGTCTTTTTTCTTTGCCATAACAAGATCTATTTTGTCTTGAATATCTTCAATTTGCTGATTGATATCGTTGCATGCAAGAAGTATTTCTTTCTTTCTGTCGTAAACAGAATCTAAGTGTAATTAATCTAAGTGTCCAATTGGATGGCTTCCTTTTCAATGATATTCAATACTTGCAACCCTAAACCAAGACTTATGTGAAGAGGTGTTGTGCTCAATGACTCTATAATTAAATCACCATCTTGAAGAGGCTGGTTTTGACAACTTTCATAGTCAAGTGATTTTGCTTTCTCACCGGCATCCTGGAATTTTGAGTTCATTTCTTTGCATCTTTTAAAAGTACACAGAGGAAAGTCTGCCTTCACATGAGTGGCCTGTACATTAAAACATGTGCTTATTCATGCACGGATAGAAAAAAATCAAAATTTCTGATTTCACGTATCGCCGAGTAACAAATATATGATTGAAAAAAACTGGTCAAATAAAAAAGCTGATTTTTTGCTTCACCTCGGAAGTGTGGCACCTCCAACTCACTGAGACAAACATACATATTGCACAGACCTAACAGTATAGGCATATGAAAACAATGATAGGAAAAGATATAAAATTTAGGAGTCCAGCTCCAGCTCTTCAAAAGATATTTCGGTAAAAATTACTAGATTAAAAGGATCAAACAAGCTCATTGAAATACTTTAAAACATATTAAAAAAAGAAACAATGTCATCAAAAATAATTTGTTTGGCCATCCCAAGTGTAGAAACAAGATTTTTATCAATTTTAAAACTAGAAACACTGTTTTCACACCACTTTTTGTCACCAACGACAAAAATTACGTAAAGAATTGCAATTTTCTCCAATATTCCTCAAAATCATGGAAAACCACTTGTAGGTTATATTACTATAAACATGTTCTATCGATTCAAGTAAAAAAAATATGCAGATAAAATAGTTACTGTTTTACCTGCATATTGCTAGTGGGAAGAATCTAGGCCAGTCCCTTCAAGGTTTAAGTCACAGCGATAATGAAATGACCTTCGATGTCCTCACATAAACTTCCTGATCATTTGCGAGATTTGACCTTAAATAGCCTTTTTGAACCTTAATATGACCAAACGAATGCTTTTGTGAGATTCTAGCCCTAATATATACTCCAGGAGCAGAACATTTTTGGTTGATATATATGCTCCAGGAGCAGGTTTGACTTTCAATGCTCCTGGAGCATTATTTGACAAACATGCTCAGGGAGCATGTTTTTAATTCAAGCATGTGTGCTTCTACGTTGTTCATGTTCCTGAAGCATGTTTTAAGTTGAGCATGCTTGTTTCTAAGCTCCAAGAGCATTTTTCTAGCTATTTCGAATTAAGTCAACAATGTTCCTGGAGCATATTTGTCAAATATTAACCGAAAATTTTCAAAGTCAAATTCTCTGGAGGATATGCTCTTGGAGCATATATTAGGGCTAGAATCTCAAAAAAGCTTACTAACCAGGTTACTATCAAGACCAGCCCAGTTCAAAATTCCAGTTGATCCCAGTTGAACTGGTTTCAACTGGAACCAGTTGAAATCCAGTTGGTCTCAGTTGCACACAGTTAAGCCAGTTGGTTACATGATGGAAAATGGAACTATTTTCAACAAGATTATTTACTGACCAGTTTAACTCCGTCAAGTCCAGTTACAACCAGTTAAAACAGTTCAATCTAGTTGAAACCAGTTGGTTCCGTGATGGAAAATGGAACAACTTTCAACTGGGATCAACTGGAATTTTGGCCTGGCCATAAGGAATCAAGGGTTGAATGGTTGAATATTCTTCGCATTAAGGCTAAAAACAATAATAAGATCGCTTCTGGTAACCCGCGTGTGTTTCTGTTTAACTACATAATTTCCGTATTTCTATTTTTTATATTTCGTAACCAAAAGAATATTTCCTATTTTCTAAATAAATAACACAAAATCTGAGAAAAAATACTGGTCATAGAGTGACCAGTGTTGTTCAATAACAAGTACCATATTAAAATTTAATTAAATAAAAAATATTAAACACCAGACAAACTAAAACAAATATTATGATTATACACAAAGCTTTTGTGGTTAATGATATTAATACATAATTATAAGAGGCCAAGAACATTGTTTTAATGTGTTTTCTTCATGAAGTTTTTGTAAAAAGAAAAAGAAAAAACAAGAAAAAAAGAAAAATCACATATTGTATTTTTAAGAAGTAAAAAATAAAAAATAAAAAGCCGCATATCACATTGTACTTTTCAAACATGTTAGACCTTGAAATTACATTTTGAACTTATCCTATCCCACAAGAACACACCTTTTGCAAGAACAGCTATGCATGATGTAAGTTTAGTCTATGTGGGATCAAGGGTTAGATAGTTACCCAGATAGCTTGCGACATTGGGCCGATGGACCAAGATCGGTCCAACATTGGCTAGAAAGTCTTTGGCAAAGCTTGGGCCAATGTTAAACTGATGTTACATATTCACATCACTCTGAACAGTATATACTGGACCAATATAGAGCCAAGCTTGGGCCAACGTTGAACCGATTTCACATCACTATGAATGGCATATACTGGCATTGAGCCAATTATGATTAAAAATAATGTATCAAGATGGGGCCTAGAATGGACCAATATTGGCAATGCAATAATGGTCCAATATAGGGCTAGTCTTGGCCCAATCATCATGAGATACCTTTGTTTAGTTAACAGTCAGGAGTGCAATGACTAATTTCAAAGTATGCCTCAAATTGTCGACTTAATTCATTTGGAGATAGTAGAGCGACTTAAGTAGAGTATTGTCTGGGATAGAACAAAATGTCTGCATGGACAATTTACTTCCCTTGGGCCAACATTGGTCTGATATCTGCTTGCCGATTGCAAATTGATCATTTGTTACTAAACACTGAAGCACAGTTTATTTTGGGTTACCCTAGACCTGTAGGGTTGCTACTATCAAATTCAGCCACCACTTTAGCTATCGGTGCCAGGATCAGGTTTCATACAGCTTGGTAAGTTACAGCTTGGCACAACTAGGATCTAAAATTAGGCTAAGCAGTTATCAGACAGGCCTGGAAAAAATGTAAATTTCCCAGTAAACAATAATTTAGATTTCAACATTTCCCGCATTGAGCGACTGCAAAGCTTACAAATTTCCTGTAAGCTTCCTCTATTTCCCGGCCACCAGGTGGCCGAGTTACCCAGTTTTTCCAAACCTGGCTATCACATCATAATTGAGAGCCCAACTGATTTTTGACTGCACTATGCATATTTAGCTTATAACCAAAGGTTTCCATATACGGTACTTCATGTGAAAGGTTTGGTATCAATTCCTTACAACAAATAATATAGACACCTGTAATTTACTAAACAACTTTTGGTGTTTGCAAAAATAATAACAATCAAAGATTACCGGCATAAATTTGCGTTGTGCCTTTGGTTTGGGTGAAGCTTGTTGTAAAACTTTCCTCTTCTGCCGAAATGACCGGATTCTGTCCAGAATTTCTTCTGCATGATTATAAAAACATAATTTCACAAATTAACATAACTGATAAAAGATAAAGAATGTCAAATGAAAACAACCTGAAACCTCTTTTTTTTTCTTTTTTTTAGATTTTGATATTGGAATATTGTGGTTTGTTAACAAGTACATCGAAACATCTCGGTATCTGCGTGACCCTACCCTCCCTATTTCATGTTTTCAATGCAAAGCAAGTGTTGATTGTTACTCTGCCACCTTGCGCATTAGGGTGCATCAAACGCCGCTCATGTCAAAGGAATTTTTTCTACCTAGTCTGAAGATGTTCCAATTGTCACAAAATTAACAAATGCCAAGTTTGAATCAATTCGGACATTGTCTTGGGTAGCCACAGAGAAGATGAAGTTACAGCATGTGTTCCAATGAGGTAAGTTCGTTGACTCCCTGTACAATCTCAATTAGGGGTCGATGCATCAATTTGAAGCAGCTATAACGATAAAACCGTTTGGACTTAACAACTCATCTCTTATGATCTAATACTCCAAAGATCACTTTTTAATATGTGATACATAAGTTGCCAAAAATAAGTATTGTGCCTCAGAAATAAATCATGACCTTTGCCCTAAATATCATGTTTTGGGGCATTTTGTTGATATTTTGACACTGAATTATGCAAGCTTCTTTATTTGTATGAAGTAAATTCTTATCACAGCTTCAACATGATCATTAGTGCTATTAGTTCATTTAATGTGAGCTTTTAAATCCAAAGGGTTTCAATGTTATAGCTGCTTCAAATTGTAAGGCCGGCTTCTAATTGGAATTGTACAGGGGTCAACAAACTTTCCCACATAGGAACACATATTGTAACTTCATCTTCTCCGTGGCTACCCAAGACAATGTCCGAATTGATTCATTATCATGTTTTGAGGTGTCCAAGTGTGGGAAAATATTGGATCCAAAACATGATAATGATAAAATTGGATGATTTACGCCCGATATTTATTGGTCTCGCTATGAGTTTTAAAATATTGGGCTCGACTGCGTCTCGCCCAATATTTTTGCAACTCATAGCTCGACCAATAAATATGGGCTCAATCAATCCAATTTTATTATACCAAACTTGGCATTTGTTAATTTTGTGACAATTGGAACATCTTCAGACTAGGTAGAAAAAATTCCTTTGACATGAGTGGCGTTTGATGCACCCTATTGCGCATGGTTAATTGTGAAAGTGTTTTTTCTATACCCCTTTTAACATCATTTCCAAAAGTTTCAGGTAAGTTCTTTTCATTCCAACAGATGTTATGTTGCATACAGTGACACTAGGTTCAGAACCACATTCTGGGCAAAGAAAATCGTCCATCCACGGCATTTCTTGCAAACGACTGAAACCATTCCATGCTAGTCGCAAATTATGTCTTGGAATGGCTGTTGAGTTGCTTAGCACAGCATAATATGCTGGTATGCCCTGTAAAGAATGAAGAAGAAACATAACTGATAAAATTAAATAACATTCGTGCATTCACAGTGATCAATTCGTTGGCTGCATCCCATTCAGGTTTATCTCGCCTTTTACATTTTTTTACAAATTTGGATTTAATTTGACATTGAACTCCTCATAATTACATAATTACAGATGCAGATTCCACCTGATTAATGAGATATTGATTAATTAAATTAAAATTATAGTTGACACAAACACATCATTAAAAGTGCCGAAGTATTGGTTATACAATGTAATATTCCTGACAACACCTACCTATGACATGCAGCTAGCGAATTTCTTCCCTGGAACATATGATATGAAAAAAATCAATATAAAGTAAAGTAATGTATCCAAGATATAAATACTTCATAACGTAATGAGCAAACCTAGTACACATGCACACTTCTATGACACCTCATAGGCTGTGCATGCATTAATTTGAATCATAGAATAGAGAAAGTAATAGACCATTCCTATAATTGACATACTCCCGTCGCTGATGGGGTAAATCCACAGAATCGGACAGAGAATCGTAACTCAGAATGAGGTCAAGTATGGGATGACCCTACTTGGCCTCAGTGATGTACAGTGATACAGTGACTTTGACTCTATATTAATCACTCGTTTAATGATAGGCTCAAACATATATCTTCTCATTAAAAGTGCGTAAGTATTGGTTTTACAATGTAATATTTCTGACAACACCTACCTATAACATGCAGCTAGCGAGTTTTCCCCTCGATCGTATGATGAAGGTAGCTAAAGAGAAGCCCATAGTACATAATCACTTTGTTGTTTAGGCTGAAGAGCAGATCTTTTTTACATCATAGAAAAGCTAACATATGCATGGACCAATGCAGAAGGGATGATATACTGGTGAGAAAGGGAATATTGAAATGCATATGTATTTGTCTTGTTATCAATACTTGTAAACCTATCACAGTAATCATTTATCTGTCAAGGTCAAAATCATTGCAAGGTCGGGGGTAGTTGTTATCAACCAATAAATAATAATAAGAACATCTGAAGAAGTATACTCACTCTTAATCTCCCTGGCCATGAAAGGGTCCAGTGTTTCCACCTTCCCCTTTGTGTCCTTTTGTTTGTTTTGTTTTATGTGCCTTTTTGATGTTGAGTTTTATGGAAATAAAGTTTACCAGTTTACAATGGACCTTTGATGGTTTTCCCATAAATGGTGCTTCGTGCCAACTGTTCGTCACCAAAGCAATCATTTGCCAGTATTCGTATCGCCCGACTAGGCTTTGGCATGTTTAGTACCCGTCTTGTTGCCTCCACTGAGATCAATCCTGTATTCTGTATTTAATAAAAAAAAATAGAGTTCATGGTAAATACAGTTTTTTAAATAAGTATAATTATGTTGATAGTAACCTTTTTACATATAAGGTAATTAAAACTTGATAATATGGCAATTCAATATATGACTGTGCAATCTAGCACAAATATTATTTGGTCTAACTCAGTTTCAAGTTATTTTATTTTGAATCACTTGTCCATTTTGACGTCACAACCAACTGTTTGGTAGCGAAAATTTTGTTTGGAGGCCTCTATGTTTTCACCCTAATGTAGAAATTGATATGCAGCTAGTTTTCATTGCAACATATTCAGTGGACTGCTTTGGAATTTGACGAATGGAGAGAGAAAGTGTGATATATTATGCATCATTCATGCTGAGATTATAGCAAATTAATATATCAAACTCAATTTTTAAATTTTAGACTTTTCTCTCATTTTGCCAGAGCATCCCTCAAATGTTAATTCCTATGAACTGAAAAAAGTTTTTTCCTTGGCCTTACAACATTTAAAATGATATCTTTTTATTTGAGATTTTGTCATTCAACTTCAGAATATCCTGATTTCTTGGGTTGTAGGCAGTTTCCTAGCTTTTAATTAATAAATTATGAAGGGTAATTCTTACCACCTGGTCCTGATTCACCGGTTGCTGTGACTGCTACTGCGGTATTTGCTGCTTGGACTGCTGCAGTGTTTGCTGCTGAGATTGCTGTTGTGTTTGGTGCTCCTGCTGTTGGCAAGTAAGCACTGTCATCTGTTTTATCAGGAAGTCCATTCCATCTTCAAGTTTGTCCAGCTTCTGAACCTTGCTCTTAACGTCTATAAATGTGGAGGAAGCAATCAAGTGTAAATTACAAATGTTTTGCATAATTTTAATTGTTCTTGATGAATAATTGAGATCGAATTTAAGCCTTAAATTTAAATACCAAAATTCTTCACTATTTACAACTGGGGTCCCGAAGGCCAGATCTAGCCCGAAAGTACATTTATTCCTTAATTCGCGGGCTGCGCTGGCTCAACCAGGAATAAAATATTTACTATATCGCCCCTCCCCCCTATCAACCTGAAATAGAAACATA
>JXSR01S015105.1:37125-50862 GCA_000969725.1 Ophiothrix spiculata | reverse complement strand
GCCAAAATACTGACTTAGAGGTCAGAATAGGCCAAAATTGGTTGAAAATGGTGGCCATTTTGGATATTTGGCGGCCATTTTGAAAATAATTTGCGGCCATTTTGATTATTTTTGGATGTGTAATTTCAATTATATGTGTAAGTGTTGGTAACATGTAATATTTAATTAAAATAAATGGATAATTGTACCAAGAAGCATAGTTTTATCAACCATATGAGACCAAAATAGGCTGGAAATGGCAACCATTTTGAAAATCAAGATGGCCGCCATCTGCCACCCCTCGGTAATCTCCAGCAAATTTTTTCTTGTTATTTGGATGCCACTTAAGATTCCCAAATAGGTGTAATGCTTTAATCATTGAAAGGCCACGGGATTACATAAGCCCCCTGACTATAAAGTCCGGTCTCAGATACTGTAGTCTTTACTTTTATATTCCTTGAGTGTCTGTTAATGCGTCAATATTTGTTTTACTTTGTATCTTGATACATCCTTCGGGAGGATATTATTGAAGGTTATATCGAAACATAAACGGAAAAGACATTTAACCTGAGCATCATGTTGTAAACATATCATCAGTTAGGATCACTTTACTGCCTATCAGCTGACAATATCTGGTTATTGGCCTGGCAATAGCTGGTTAATGGCCTTAACAAATCTTACAGTGCTGGCTGCCATTTCAAGACGCTGTCTGATGCTGTGTCAATGTTTTATAAGTTCGTATCTTGCTACATTCTTCAAAAGAAAACTTTAATAATTGTATACGCTAAACTTAATCACATCAAATTCATAACAATCAAACCACCAATAACCAAGTGCGGACATTGGCGTGTTGATATTAGTTCCATAGAGATACAAATGCCTACAATTTATTAGGGTCACATAACATAGCTTGGTGGAGGCTGGCATTGTCCTAGATCTATTATTTAAGCACTGATTCACGATCTTCCGCAATGATTTCAGGAAAAAGAAAAAGGGTGTAGAAAAATAACATGTTCAAAAGTATGACACTCTAAATTGTTGTGCAACGAATGAATGTACGGTAGTTGTAAACAAATGGTTAAACTGTTTGTTTCAACTCTCTTGATGCTACTAAATTTGAATAAACGTGTGTAGACACAGTCCTTAAAAGACATAATTACCATTAAATGGGCATAGATGTCAAAAACACGTAAATCCACGTAGTTGTCCCAAAAGAATACATTTTATTTTGGGACGTGTAGGCCTAAGTGTTAATGTAATATAGCCACGACATGGTCCGATTGCCTCAACTTTTTTCAAACTTGTTGAGATTTTGGTACCAAAATGTTTCTAATATGTTGCTATGTGAAATATCACGCCTGTGCTTTTTTCAGTTTTGGAGATATGAAAATGTGTCTAATTATGGTAACCATAATTACTTTTACACAGTAACATTATAGGCTCCTCTGAAATACAAAATTGCATATAAAATGGTTTGACCGATTCTGCTGAAATTTAAAACTTAGATCTCTCGAGTGGTCTTCTTTCCTATGATATTGGAAACAAAATTTTGAAAAATCAGACCAAGCTCCTTTACGAGCTTTTTTTCCGAAAGACAATTGACACCTAATTGGTTTTATATTGTCAAGTACTCAAGTTTGCGCATCAAGACAGGACAACAAACGTTCAACCATTTGTTCATAATAGTCCGGCAGAATCTAACATTAACGTGGAAGTGAAATATATAGTTTTGCTTTTGACTGATTTTGGTAGCTAAAAGTGTCTATTTTCAGAATCGGTCGGGTGACAAAATGTCACCCCTTGGGATTTTGAGAAATCCAAGACGGCGTCCAAAATGGCCGCCATTTTCTATTTTCAGTCATAACTTCCTTCAAATTTACCCTATGATTAAGATTTTTGTGTCAATTTGTATGTTTTTGGTGTCTAGGAATTCAACCAAATCAACAAAATTAATGTCAAAGCATTAGTTCTAGCTAATACCAAGATGGCGTCCAAAATGGCCGCCATTTCCTATTTTCAGCTATAACTTCCTTCATATTTACCCCATGATTAAGATTTTGGTGTCAATTTATATGTTTTTGGTGGCTACCAATGCAACTAAATCAATAAATTTAATGTCAAAGGATTAGTTTAAGCTAAAACTAAGATGTTGTCCATAGATGGTGTCAAAAATGGACACCATCCTATCCTATTTCAGCCACAGCTTTTAGTAAAGTTAATCTTATGTGATGATTAAAATGTTGGTGTCAATTCTTATGTTTGGGGTCCCTAGGAATTCCAGTAAATTTCAAAGCTACTTAAAATGTAAAATAATGTATTTAGCTTTATCACAGGTGGCAACAAATGATGCAACCATTTTACATTTTAACTACACTGGTCTACCTTAATTAACTATTCAGTTGTTGATCTCATAATTACCTTAAAATGTGTTACAAAGTTCTCATATATTGTGCATTAATACACATATATACATATGTAGTACTTAGAGTTCTTTTAGTACCTCATTTCTTTTTGTCCTTGTTATTCATAAACAGTGCGTTGTTGCATACAGCCTGTAACACTACAAGCACAAAACAGTGTGCACTTCAAACTGTGTTTTGTGCAGCTACAGACCCGAGTAGCACACGGTCTAGAACTTGGACATCCACATCTGTATTATCTGGCAAGGAGACTGGTGGAGGGTTTTTGTTTCAGTCTAATTCTTCCAACCATATAATTCTGCATTAAGTTCTGGTGGGTTCATGTCTTCCAGTGAACGCCACACAATAGCCTGATAGTGAGCTCTCCTTGCATTTTCTATGAACGCTTCATTGGTGGGCGGCAGAGAACAAAGTTTTGGGGGAGACGCCTTTCCTGTTTTGGAAGCCAAAACCTTCCAGCGAGCTTCAGACATTGATTTGCTGGAAGATTGTCCATAACATGCGACCATGAATGCCGCACATTGGCTTACTACAGAATCAAATGAGGAATCAACAAATCCAAGCAAGGATAACGAGTGTCCGGCCTTAGCTACTTTTAATGCGGTTCCTTTGCAAATACCAAAATAACAAGCAACAGTATCACAACCGGTTAATGCATGCACTGCCAGAAGTTGGCAAACATTTATGCTTCTCTGCTGTCTTTCCAATGTCAATGACACATCTGCCTTTTAATAGGGGAAGTCATTGTTACATGATTTGTCATCTTAGTCTTATGGTAATAGTGAACAAGAAGCACGAACACATCTGTGTCATCACATTCCACTGTTATTGTCCCTGATGGACAATTGCGGGCGCATACCATTGTCTGCTGAATGATAATATTGTCAGCCTCTTCATGAGAGGTAGATAAGTCTGCTCTCCAGGTTAACACTCCATTTCTGATTTGGACAG
Source organism: Ophiothrix spiculata (assembly GCA_000969725.1). Lineage (NCBI taxonomy): Eukaryota > Metazoa > Echinodermata > Ophiuroidea > Amphilepidida > Ophiotrichidae > Ophiothrix > Ophiothrix spiculata. The sequence goes on along the minus strand of JXSR01S015105.1, from coordinate 47,512 downwards.
GCGTTTCTTCTTGGCCGGTTATAATTAACTTATGAGAGTGAGTGTTTTCACCCAAAGCCTCATATCATTGATCATAAATTTGACAACAAGATCTATATGCTGCTTCTTATTTTCAGAGACAGTTAATACAATTTTTCGAGGTGGAAGCTTTGTTGTCATCTGCAACTGATTGACACGACTCGCACCAGTAGTCCTTGCACTTCTAGTAACGCTCGTTGTACTGTACTCATAATACAAGGTATACATCCCAATTTTGAGAAGAGCTATTTTCATGTTCAGAGCATAGTCCTGGACAGTTCCATCAGCAGGCAAGGGAATAACCCAAAGTAATGCAGACCCATCTATATATGACAGTAGAGGTACCACTGTTGGCAATACTGCTAGATATCCTGGAAGACACATCGACCTTTAGCTGTGTTTTCAGTGAGGACTTTGATGTTGCTGCTCTCATTTCTCCAGAAGTATCAAATAGTGATGTTGGCATTGGGGTCAGTTCATAAGAAAGAACATCCTTGATATCAATATTACGACTACTAGCTTGCAATCCAATAACTCGCGAGTAGATAACATCCATATCAAATACCTTGGAATTTGCAACATTAACATGTTTTTTCTTTGTAATCATGGTAACCACTTTTCTGTGGATGGTGTCATTAAAGCCAAATTCACTCATTTGAGACTTCCCAATTTCAACAGCATCCTGAACATTAACAGACGAATTTCCATGTTCCCCTGTAACAATGATTGATTCTGGAAGTTTCGAGGGATCAAGAGGATCAATGAATTCATTCATCTTAGATCTGATTGTTTCACGGTCACTGTTGTCACTTGTTATTCTTGATTTCCCTTCTTCCTTATGCTTCTCAACACCTCTTGTCACTTGGAGCATCATCTATCATTGAGCCAATGTAAGCTTCTAGGCTACTACATGCATGGAGACTTAGGGCCCACACTTTCAATGTCTCCGGCTTAAGTGTTATGCCAATGATTCCACCAGGTGCATGACCGTATCGTATAAATGTGGCTTCGACATACATATCACTCCAAATGCCGTTCCACAGACCACGTTGATGTCTCATGACATGCTCTCCATTCATGAACCGACGAAGAACGTCTGCTGGGAGTGATTCCATTGCCCGAATGTAGCACGTGTGCCATATCTTGCATAATGAATGTATGTGTCCAGTTGCGAAGAAGTAAGGAAGCATTTGACGAAATGCTGCAAGATGTAACATCCAGTTAGCCTCTCGTTCTGCTCTCACTAATGTTTGATGGGTTCATTTATTAATTTTTCGACAAATATGCACTGTTACAAGAAATGCAGGCCGTTAAAAGCGTTTAAATTAGTTCTGGGATTAGATGCTGAGCTATAATATTTGTTTCCATAATTTAATTTCACATTAATAGCGCCACCAATAATGTGCCTTTAACATTAAATGGCTATACATTATAAGTGATCAAACAGTGGTGCTCTGACAAAGTTCATAATTATGAAGGTTCAACTAATATGTCAACCCACATCTTTGCTGTTTTACTCTGTGCAGAAATGTCTTCAAGAACTTCCATTAGCTCTTCATAAGAACCTGGTGAATACCTGCAAAATACGCCCCTCAGTACTTCCTCAGCTAGCAGACGCAAAGCCCTTACATTTTGTGGATTTTTTTTCCACTTAACATCTTGGTTATTCCTCCGAAGACATTATTCAAGATATCCGAGAGTCCGCTATTCTCCTTTAAAGTACCAATGCAACCAATGAAGCTCATCAATGAATGCATGCCTCCTAGACGAGGAACAATATCAGAGAAACGATTGGGATAAGCCCACTTCAAATTCAAAATGACCTTATATAGCTGTAGGTCACATGTAAATACCACGAACTGCTGTCCAAGTTTCTGCGTGATGTTTTGTGCTTCAGTCAAAATTTGCATATTTAGCTGGATATACTACTTTGATCTTTAAATGACTAAGATGAATTCCTAGACTTCAAAAACATTTAATTTGACACCAATAATTTAATATTTGGATAATTTTGACAAATATTACGACTAAAAATAGATGGATGCCATCTTGGATTTTGATAGATTTACTACTCTGACATTAAAATAATTGATTTAGTTGAATTTCTAGATACAAAAACATATGAATTGACACAGAAATTTTAATCATAGTATGAATTTGAAAGAAGTAGAAATAGACTGAAAATTTGGCTGAAATAGGATAGGATGGTGTCCATTTTGGACACCATCTATGGACACCATCTTGGTTTTTGCTAAAACTATCCTTTGACATTAAATTTATTGATTTAGTTGAATTGGTAGCCACCAAAAAACATATAAATTGACACCAGAATCTTAATCATGGGGTAAATTTGAAGGAAGTTATAGCTGAAAATAGGAAATGGCGGCCATTTTGGACGCCATCTTGTTTTTAGCTAGAACTTATGCTTTGACATTAATTTCATTGATTTAGTTGAATTCCTAGACACCAAAAACATATAATTTGACACTAAAATCTTAATTATAGGGTAAAATTGAAGGAAGTTTTGACTGAAAATAGAAAATGGCGGCCATTTTGGACGCCATCTTGGATTTCTCAAAATCCCAAGAGGTGACATTTTGTCACCCGGCAGATTCTGAAAATAGACACTTTTAGCTACCAAAATCAGTCAAAAGCAAAACTATATATTTCACTTCCACGTCAGGCCAAAAAATCCCATTTCTCTGCCGGACTATAAGTAAATTATCCGTTGCAACATTTAGAAAAATGTATATTGTACACGTTAAGTGAACAAACGAGATAGAGAATTACAAACACAACAGGCTATTCTTGAATTTACTGCTACATAATCACAAACAGCCTGGCAAATAATGCAACAAATATATCAACATAGATATGAGAATAAAGTGTTAACAAAATGAAAAAATAAATAATGGTAGATGGAGTTTTTTTCAGGTTAAAGTGGTCAGTGACATTTACTTGGGAAAGAAGGAAACGAAAGTGAACCACCATTTATTTATCACTGTTTTATGCTGTTGGCAAATTTAACTTTGTGATTCTCAGAAATCAGAGAAATGTGTCTGTTCTGTCACAGTTAAGATGCAGGGAGATTGTTATTTGAAGCAAAATCTCGAGCCCCTAGCCACTTGTAGCAATACTGTTAGTATCTGATAAGGTTCCAACGAACATCATCATAATCTCACAGGAAATATCAAGATAACAACCATTCATAAATATATAACCAGAGAAGGGCGACTAATTACCAACAAATTAGTAAAATTGGTTGTAAGATTTTATTAAGAACACAACACCTAAATATAAAGCTCAAAACATAGTCGGCCTCCAAACAAAATTTTCGCTACCAAACTTTGGTCGTGACGTCACCAAATATTTGCCATCGAATTTAAAGTATGAATCGGTAACAAACATTTAAGGTGCAATGTATATGGCAATTCAATACAAGTGCAATCTAGCGCGAAATTTTATTTGGTCTCAACTCGATGTTGAAGTTATCTTATTTTTATATTCACTCGTAATTTTGAAGTCACGACCAAATGTTTGGTAGCGAAAATTTTGTTTGGAGGCCGACTATGTTTTCACTCTAAGGGTTTTTGATTTCATAATGCCTAATTACCTTCGGATTTCACACATTCTGACATTATTTTATAATTTTCTGTTAATTAAGATAAACCATAACCCATTTTAATTATCTTTGTTATTTAATTGCAATAATACTGCATATGTACTCTCAAAAATACACAAAATGATTAGTCAATTAAAATTTCAGAAATCTTTGTGTGAAGCGATTACAAAGAAACATTTGGCATATATAGTGTTATTTCATACACGAGTACAAATAATAATACAAAATACACGGATTCAAATACTATAAATATATACAGACAGATATAATATTGCAACATTTTTATATGGACAAGCTCGATTTCACTACTGTCAGGTTAGTGTACTGTAATATACCTTTAACAACACAGCGTCACGAGCGTATATACCTTCTCATGTGATAAAACTAGGGATGGTTATTTGATATTTCCTCCTTATTTGTTTAAGCAGCCATTGAGAAGCTTTGCTATTTACCTAAACCTATGCAAGACTCTAACTTCCCACCAGCTTTATGATTAAAGCTATATTGCTTTTCAGCTTGTCACCAGTCCGATACAAACACTATAGGATGCGTTTGGTGTTAGAAATTAAAATTAAAATGCTATTTTCTGGGATGCTACGACAAAGATTTCATTCTATTAGTCTTTTTAGTATGTAAAATAAAACAATTTAACTTTCTATTGTCTTATGGAAAAAATACAAATTTTGCAAGAGTGTTAAAGTGACTGCCCATCATTCTGATTCCTGAATTTCAGTTGGTCCCACACATGGCAATTTTCAGAGATACAGTCTTGTGTTTAAAAAAGAAGATGAAGAAGGTTAAAATAAAGAAAATAAAAGATTTGACCATTGACCTGTGTTCTCCAGAATTACAAAATCCTCATAACTTTACAACGGAAGGTCGGATTTGAAAAATTCAAACGGTTTTGGATTAATTAGATCACCTTATTTTCAGACCATTTAAAGAATGTTTAATATAATTAACAAATTTGCCTGAAGGTTATAATGTTAAGGCAAATAAATACAAATCTGGTATCTTATCGACAGTCATCGGTTTTCTATCATTTATCAAAAAGGTTGTATTTCAAATCATATTTCCTTTTTCAAAAAAAATGGATTCACTGATTATTCAAGTAATGCAATACAAGTGAGTGTATTTTTGTGTAGGTTGACATCAAAGTTAAGATAAAGTTATATTAAGTGACAGTGGATGTTTTTGGAACACTACTTTAACGCGACTATTGCAGAGACTGGTGAAGGTCGGAGACGTCTGGTTAATGGCCTTAACAAATCTAATAGAGCCCGCTTTTACACAATTGCGATTTACCTAAGACTGTCTTTTAATGCATCAATATTTTCATTAGTTAGTGCCTTGATACTTTCTTCGGAAAGACATTGTTGAAGGATATCTTTAAGCATGATTTTCCTTGCCTATAATTTTTGGCGTTTTATTGCTTATATTTCTCGAGCAAATGCATTTTCATGGATAGAAAGAAAAGGATAAATAGTTCAGACAAGTTGTAGTTTTGTGGACTAACAGGTGAAACGCCACGTCCAAAACCTAGGTCCGATTTTCACGAAAATGGTCTTAAAATTAGCCCAAGGCTTAAAGGAAAAATGTCAGAAAAGTTTCAGAGCGAAAGAGCGAACAAATAACAACCGGCGAAGGTATAATAAAAAATGTCGGAGGGTGGGGGTTGGGGTCGCTTTCCACCATGGCTCTTTTAGGGCTAAACTTTCCTATTGTATACCATGTATACGGACTGGTCAAGGAATACACGTCTGGTGAATGGCCTAAACAAATATAATAGATTCCACTTTCACACAGTGTCGATTTCCCAAGACTGTCTCTTAATGCGTCCATATATTCCTTGATAAATTCTTCGGGAAGACATTCTTGATGATTATTCTTGAAGCATATTATCGTCTTTCCTAAATTGTTTTTGTTTTGTTGCTTATTCAACTGAATGCTTTTAAAAGGATGAAAAGAGGAGGCTAGATAGTTCAGGTAAATGATAGAATTGTAGACTACAGGCACAAACAACGATCACTTTATTGAGTAAAATAAGTTGGTTTTGAAAGTGAAAGCTAAATACGCGATCATCAATAGATGTGGCCAAAAAAAAAAAGAATCGCTGGAGATGTTAGAAGTTTGGATTGCAGGACTATAAATATTTAGATAAGGTATTGCGCAATACACATATATTAAAGCATACATAGATATTTGCAGGGTCTCTTTTCACTGTATTCAGCAATCAAAAGGACAGACGTTCATATAAAAATAACCAGTATATTATAAAAATATTTTATAATAAAGTAATATTAAAAATGAAAAGAAAATATAAATATACAGGAAAAACAAAGGGAGGGGGAAGAAAGAAAAGAAAGTATTCTCTACAAAAAAGAAATTATTGAGTAAGCACAGTATTTCAAAAAGATGTCTTATTTTCAAAAAATGTTTTAGAGTCACTGATTGTTGAAGAAATTCAAGTCAAGTGGGTGTCTTGTTTGTCAGTCGACATTCAAGATAATGTTACGTTAAGTGACAGAGGACGTATTTGAGACACTGCTTTACCGTTGCTATTGTACAGACTGGTCAAGGTAAGACGCATCTGGTCAATGTCCTGAACAGATCTAATAGAGTTTCTTCTCACACAGTTTCGATTTCCCAAGACTGTCTATAAATGCGTCAATATTGTCATTGGTTGGTTTCTTGATACATTCTATTGAACGAGTTTGTTAAAGGTTATTTTGAATCATAATGTTTTTTCCTAGATGTTTGGCTTTTTCTATACAGAATTTCCCTGGTATGATGGAGAGGGGATAAAAAGTGTCAGTAATTAAGTTCATGGAATACATTTGTATAAAAATATAGTTTAACTGTGTAAAATGACTGGGTTAACCTTAAATTTGTTATTAAGTGCACGGGTACGCAATTATCTGCAGACTGCAGTAGGCAAAAGCATCATTGTCTTCAAATATTTATCATGTTTATGGAGATGTGTTGTATATCTCCTGACTGTCTTTTGTTTCCTTTGAATACTAAAACTGTTGTCTTGCGCAGACTAAGCTTGGTATGGTCAGGAGATATCCGGCTATCATGAGACAAATGGAAAGACATTATATACTGGCTATTAGCTGACAATATTGGGTTAATAATTGTACTGGCTATCATTTCTCCAGGCTGCAGCAAGTGTATGTTCCCATGTCAGTATCTTTTTTCTTACTTTGTTTGAATCTCTTGGCATTCATCAAGTAGCATGGTTTTATCCATTTAAACATTTGTAACATTTTCCTATGTTTTCCAACATTTATCGCTAATAAAATAACGGATAGGTTTAGATTCACAACTCAAAAGAGTCATAGAACCCCAATCCCACCCAAAAACATAAGCCTGAAAAGCCCTCAAAAATAACATGCCGGCCGTAGGCCACCCTAACTTAACTTGGTAACAAATGGTATGCAACTTTTTAACTCTTTTATACTCTTTCTAACCTTTTTAATTCTAATCTTAGATGCAGGTCGAGACTGTTATTACTGATATCTTATTATAACCATCTCTGCTAAACCACACTTTACAGAATAACCCGAATATTCTTACAATGTTTTTCTTGTTTCTTTATTTTTCATGCTTGTTCTCTTGCTGAATACTACTGATGCCGAATAAACGCAATTAACAGGTAAGGAAATATTTGAAAGTATTGAATAAATCTGAATTTATACTCGACGCTCAGACATAAACGCAAACCCACACCGCACCTCTGATGTTTCGAGCTTGTCGAATAAAATTTTAGAATAAAATTAAGACATTAAGGCAGACCAAGGCAAAGCCGAATTTTAATTTCATTTTCGTGTCATCTGCTGCCACAATCCGTTTGCGTTTTTTATATGTATATGTCGCTTTCAGTAAAAATTATGGAAAACGCAAATGAGTAGCTTAAACGTACGAGCTTCGAGTATAAATCTTAACCATATCATATCGGTAGTTAGATTGTAATATGTACCCTTCATGCAACTTCCCATAACCTGGGTAGGGGCAGACTGTGATAGACAAATCTGGTGACAGTTTTAAGTGAAGGAGGTAGACCAAAGCTCACACCATGAACAAAATCTGCGGAAGCGAGTATTAACTGAAAATCAAATGCACGTACAGCGCCTGGACCGGGAATTGAACCCACGACAATCCTATTCTGATTGGTGCAAAGTGAAGGAAGTACCACTGCGCTAACCCGGAAAAATGAGGGTGTTCTACGTTTTTCAAAATATTGATTATAATTCATTATCGATATGTTGTTTTGAAGATTTTGGCTTTAAATGATATGTAAAATGTTCTAGATTCTTCATTTATATATCTAATTTGTATACCCCCTCTTTTTATGAATAGCGCCATCTATTCTGACACTTATGAATAAAATTTCTATTTTTAATAGGTTCAATACAACAGTACTTTCTATTTATCATATTAAAAGAAAGAACAACAAGGCGTTAAATAAAAATACATGAGAGTTTTTGACACAAAATGGAGTGAGGTACAGGATTGTGTATGACAAATTTCCCCATTCAATGGCAATGTTCCATTTATTTTTTTAAAGAACGGAGCAATTCTACCGATAGATACAATACTGCACCTTGTTAAAATGGCCTCTTCTACTTTGCCAAATGTTAAAAAGGTTACTTGCACCAAAGCGACGAAATTGCAGATCATCAATAACGTACGTTGAATACGGTGAAGTGAGCCGCCACTATTTGTCACTAATATTCTGCTATTTGAATTTGCTACTTTGTGATTCTTGAAAATTACAGAAAGGTGTTTCACCTACTCATGAAGTAAATTGTAAACAGCTTGGAAGGATTCGGGCAAAAATGAACGTACATCTTGAGTATTTTTTTTTATATCAAGGAGTGTATGTTGTTTTTCAAACAAGTATATATGGGTTGAAAACAAAATAAATCATACTTTTTACAAGTTCCAGTCTGAAAAATATCGATTACGTAGAAAGGTTTTGTTTTAGATTTTTTCCCTTCATCATCAAATTTCTTTTATGATCTAGTACAACTGCAAGTTTTAAACACGATATCAACTAAGTATATCAATTAAGTGACACCGTGTCCTTTATTATAATAAAAAATAAAGTGTCAAAACACAGATTCATGAGAAGGTCAATCACAAAACGGCTTTTCCTACCTTACTTAATGTCAAGAAGGTCACTTGCACCCAAACAACGACATGTCAGATCATTATACGGATAAAAACACGGACGTTGAACTCGGTAAAGTGAGCCGCCATTGTTTGCCACTAATATTAGTAATAAAGCTGGTGGGATTTGCTTCTGTGTGATTCTTGGAAAGGAAAGAGAGTTGTATCCCTTGAATGTCACAGTTGGATGTAAACAGCTTTGCAGGATTTTGACAAAAATATCCTGCAGCCATTTTGTATCTTTTTCTTTTTTATAAGAATTGTATTTTTAGAGAAATGTTTGAATACGGATTGAAAACAACATCGATCTTTTTGTAGAAAAAAATATTGTTTCTGGCGCTAGAAGGGTTTTATGGGATTTTTCTTAAAAAGTAGTTAACCTATAAAGTGATTGCACATTTTCCGTGTATTTGCGATAGAGTTCGGATATTTAAAGATAGATAATATCTGTGTTTACTTTTAATAAACAATTTCCATTAATGACTTAACACATACAAACAAAATTATTAAATGTAATTCTTGAGTATTATATAACCATGCGTAACGCATTCATTATTAAAAAAATCTAAGCGAAAAACACTATTTGATCTATATATGTAAAACCATGTTTCTGTCCCTTTTATTGTTTAATACTTTGTTAACCCAGGTTAGGACACTTTGGTGTTCATGACAATTCATAGAACACCACATAAGGCACAAGCCTGGATAGTCCTTAAAGGACTAATACAAACACAATGCAAGCCAACTTCCAATCTAACTTAAGAACAACTGGTGTACAATTATTGTACTCTCATCCCTTCGTGAGAAAAGTAACCGGAAAGTCTCGTGCTCCGATTTGTAAAAGTTTGTTAAAAATCTTTGTGTGATAAAAATATATTGTCTAGCATTGGAGTAATCTGGTACCTTTGGGATTAACGCCATTCTTCTTACTTGCCTGGCTCACAATCCTTAAAAACGATAACAACAAAAAATAATGGTACAAAGTTATGTCGCATTAAACAGTTTTTTTGTCTTTCATACACTGACCCAAATATTTACAATTGGCAACACACTGCCATATTGACAATGTCACTTACTTTGTAAGAATTGTCCGAATGAGCAGGAATGGCGCTATTTCTTCTGACCACTAGTCAGTGCTGTATGAGGTATTATGTTGCATTGAGGAATAGCGCTATCCTCCTTGTGAGAATCATCATTTAACGTCATGTAGGGAGAGAAAGAGCTCTATGAAAAGAGGCTTAAAGTACACCAGGGCAGTGAATTCAATTTGGTGTTGCTAGCCGTGATTTGATTTATTATCTAATGATTCTAAGAATTTGGCGTTTCTACTATTTAACCATGACCAGATGATAAAAGTTGCTTGAAATGTCATATCTCCATGTATATCGTAGCTGGTTAGAGCAGAAATAAGTTCATCATAACAAATTAAAGTATTTTAAAGTTCAACATTGCAGTCAGCGTCAAGCATTATAATTGCGTGTTTCACCTACTCATGAAGTAAATTGTAAACAGCTTGGAAGGATTCGGGCAAAAATGAACGTACATCTTGAGTATTTTTTTTTATATCAAGGA
>JXSR01S015105.1:18307-30455 GCA_000969725.1 Ophiothrix spiculata | reverse complement strand
GCATGCAATTTTCGAATTTCCCATTATTCCCTTTTAATATAATTTCCTTTATCCACCTCTAGCGTTCCCTGTATAGGGTCCTTTTGAAGATAGATTGACAGGTGCAGCAACAAAGCTTAGCGTTAATGATTTTTCCGTGTGATAAATATTAAATATTAACCGAAAATTCATTGAATGGAGTTTTAAATCATTTACTGTGTATAAATAATATGATATGTCACAAACGTTACCCAAAGTTACATAGCAAAATGTCACAAACGTTACCAAACGTTACATGACAAATTCTTGTACAAAGAGAGCTCTTTCTTGCAAATGTGCAAACTGAAGATTGGATAATGTTCATAAATGTTTACTCCTTCAGTTCTGTTGATATGAGCTCTCAATTCAGCCACACTTCACAGAGTTTGGGTTTGAGGCCATTAAGTGCGAGAACAACCTTCTGTGCGAAGTCACAAACGTTACCGACCGTTACATGGGCTTTTCGTTAGTCTGGGACATATTTTTTCAATGTTCTGAGTCTTTTGGCTATACCAAGTAGTTTTTATATCAACCAAAATTATTTTCATAGCTTGTGTATGTGAGGCGTTATAGCCGATTAAAGTTGAAAATAATCATTATTTTGGTCACAAACGTTATTTTGGAATGACCCAGCAACCTTTTGCATATAACCCTTGTCCTCCTGAGCTATTTTTGTAACACGTCCTTCTAATAATTTGGAACGGAACCCCCTACGAACTTGGTTTTGCTAATAATAGATAGGTATGATGATCCTCTCCTACCCAACGATACCAAGATCATCAAAATCGGCCAACGCGTTACATAATTATGACGTCATAAAGTACTTTCGGATTGGAAAACCAGGCAAAATTGCATTATGGCAAAAATTGCCACAAAAACCAAAATTTGTAACGAAACCCTCTGTGGTTTTCATGAAACTTACAGAAATCTAGATTAGATATTTATATGATTGTTGCAACATGTGTAGAAGACATTCTTAGCTATATTTTCCCAACTTTCAAGTAGCTACCTTTATTAGAACAAAAGTTATGATACAACAGGTAGAACTTTTTGAATGACCCTCGTACATTAAACGTAAAAGGCGCACTTTCATGCTGAGAAGAATGAGAAGAAAAAAAATGTGCAACTCACATATAGGGAAGTTGAAGACAGGACAATCATTAATGCATATGTGTACCGCCGCGGCAAAAGGGTACAGTTGGGTCAAAACCAAAATATGGAGATTTTCATATGATGGTAAAGCTCATTTAATTCCCTTTTCAATGATACCAAAATCATGCAAATCGGAGCTTTGGTTGACGAGTTTTGGCAAATTATAAAATCGTACTCATAACCGTTTGTCAAAACTAGTTTGTGAGAAAAAGGCTGTTAAAGGTAGGCCTGTTTTTCCATTCGATTTTGTGTGCAGTCTGAAAAGAGTATGAGCAAATCTCCATAGCAACCACCATGTTCCCATTTGTTTATCGACTTGAAATTTGGCTCAATGGAATACGATACCTTGAGTAATATACTAACAATTTTTGGACTCAATATCATGTTTCGTTATTGCATAATTAATTATTATAATCGTACTCATAACCGTTTGTCAAAACACAAATTTTCATGATGAAAACGATTCGACATAGCGATATAAATCACACTTTTTTACAAGTTTGTCGTTATTTTTGATTAACCATCTTTACATTTTGGATACAAAAGGGTTCAAAGATTTCATTTCCACAAAAATCTCTAAATTGACTTTCCCGTCACATTTTGGTATATTTCAACTTTACCGGCCTCTAGCGCAAAATGGAAGTTGCCGACAACTGGACCCTTTTGCCGCGACGGTACACATATTTTAATGACTTATGCAGCGATACAGCTTTTACAATGTTAATACGAAGATGTTTGGTTGTGGTTTTTGTCTTTCTAATTACGTAATGCTCATCAAAATGTTTTTCATTTGTCAAAGCGTAACTCCAGCATTATGAATATCTTTAAATTGTGCAAAACAGCATTGCCCCCTTAACAAACATTAAAAGCTACTTTCACAGGGATATTTTAAATTACCTCCTTCTTATCAAGATCATGTTTCGTAGTATTTCAGAATATGTTCTAGATGGCTTCCTTGCAGATTTCAACATTCGTTGACCCTAACAACAACGTTCTGGACGTTTATGCATGTGTTTGTCCCGATCTTCCTGTGTTCACTGACAACGTTCTGTTTCAGGTCAGGAAGAGTTTAGGGTGTTGAGATGTACAGTCCTTCAGATAACCCTAAAAAGTAATCGGGCGGACTAAAATCATGAGAGGGAAAGGGCCAGGGCGGGTTTGTCTTGAGCGATATGATTCTTCTGGAAAATGATAAAGCTATTCTAAACTGTTTAGCTGAAGAGTGTCAACACTGGATGGAACAGTGGCTCAACCACTTTGAACTTTCAGGCCTTCTTGCTATCTTAAAAGGTTAGTGATTGCGTATCTTTGGCATAAAAATAATTCTACAAGTCCCCTCTATCAATGCATATGTCTAGAGTTTCAATACGAATATTGGTTTTAAAGTTATTAACATTTAAAAATGTGAGTTAATTTCTGGACACCCTGTATTTGTGAATCAGGCAGAAATGAAGGCAAATGAGTGTCCCGTTTCGATATGACGAGTCACAAATGTGACCCTGCCATATCGAAAGGTACCTTGAGGGTCCCAAAATCAAAATTAATGTTTTGGTCTTTTCTAAAGGCTGAGATTTAAAGCTTTAAAATTGACACCTTGCTTTTGGTTGTTGAATGTTCGGTTGCAAAGTTACATCCAAATTGGTAAAGGCATCGGCCTAATTCGGAAAGCAATAGTTCTGAGAAAATCGAGTTTAAAATTTTTGTACTGAGTAAAGCTTGAATGGATAAAGGATTTTCATCTTGGTTTTTAACATATATTTCTTATGTTTTGGATGTTGGAACCTGATTAATATGATAGCATACACTTCAAAGGTAATGTTTCTGATGAAATTAGTAATTCGACCTTGGACTTGAGTTTTGACTATACTCAGCTTCAATGACCCGAATTACGTAATTTACGATGCTGACCTTAAGGTACATTTTAATATGGCGGGGAACACATATAAATTAAAAGAGCTGAAATACATGTCATGAGTAATGCAATACAGTTTTGTTTGTGTATAATCCTGTCACTCAAATACAAAATAAAACTTTGCAAATGTAATATAGTTCACGATAACAACATTTCAAGGTTTTTAATCGGAAAACCATTTATTATGCAAATATATTGAACTATCGCATTAGTATTTGACCTGTATAATAGTGCAAAACCTAATTAATCTAACGATAGCGGTAGTTCTGCACTTATACCTAGCTGATCAAATTCCAACGTGTTATTTTGTTAGATTCCACAAGAATACATTCTGACTGGTGCCAACCGCCCTACTTCTTCTTTAGACATTTTGATGAATAAAGAATGTAAACATAAAACGTGATCGTATAAAGACATTTGCAATACAAGAATTTTAATCAAGGCGTGCTTATAATTATATCATTAGTTATCCCCTGTTTGTTCTTGCAATACGAGAAAATATTGATGGTTTGATAGATTAACACCTTCATCTGGACCTTAGACTAGCTTTCAGTACCTAAAAAACAAAACTTACACACAGAACCAAAATAGTACTTGATATTAGCAAGGGCAAGTTATCTTAGAAATTGTCAATATCTGTAATGATCAGCATCTTATTATGGTTGGGGAAAACAGGTCCATAATGAACTCCCGAATAACATAAAAGATAAAATAACCTTACGGTCATTCACATCGATCGTCAGAGCTTCACGTAATTCAGCTGATTTCCGAAATAAATATTAAAAGTGTGAAGCATACTTCTCTTATTCTTAGTGTTTTCCTACTGACTATCCAAAACAGTATTGCGTCCAATTTTAGGTACAAACAAATATACCATATATTGAAAAAAGAATCTGAGGGCACTTTAAAGAATAACGTTCAGTTTTTTAATTTAATGAAATTTGTTTATTTGTTAGCTGCTGTTACCAAATATGTGGAGCAGTACTTTTTTTTATTATACATGATCGAAGATAAAATATCTACAAATGCTTATTTGTAAAATGATTATTAAAAATTTATTAAATGACTATATTCTTCTTTTGCCTGACAATTACATTGTAAACATAGCAAAGACAAATGCCGATGTCAGATATATGCATAAAAGATTTATAGATTCAAAATTTGTACCAATAAACTACGGTATGAGGCACGAAGCATCAAGGGCCTGCTTATAATCTACACATTAGACTAGTTTAAATGTTTTTGAAACCACAACAATTGTTTCTGTAAACGATTTTGTTATCGTTAGTTAAAAACTTGCAATCTGTAACAATTCTTTCGTATTAACCTATTTATCACGTAGATTTAGGTCTCTTTTTTGAAGTACGACAAAATTTATACTTCTCTTAAATATTACCTACTTTAAACTGAAACTTTTGATTATAATGAAACATTTTACAACAGATCTAAAATACGGTACTGGGTTGTTTAAGATGCGAAGTACCAAATTCCCATAGAGTTTAATCCTATGCATAAATTTGTTTTGTAGGTCGATATCAACTTCAAGTATAGGCTTTTACCTTCAATAAAATAAACTTTGGTCAAGCTATGACGAAACCTTAAAAACGATCTCTCTGTGACGGCCTATCATATTGATCGGTTTCTTATTTCCAGTATTATTATACAGACGTGGGAAGGATGCGATCTACACTGTTGCATGGAAAGGAATAAGTTTACATAGCATATTAAATCCACAGTGTCTTCCCCAGGCTGTTTATTCCTCTCTCAAGCTGCAATATTGGCATACAGGATTAGAGTCTGTATGTAGGTTATAAAGATCTGAAACTAAAACCATGGGTATTGCAATGCCCTATTGTGTAGTCCTTGTATTACAATAGCTTTCATCAACATTAACGACAATAACGCATAATGTTTTTCATTAGATGATCAGTTATTATGCAAATTCACTGAGCTCGCGCATAGATAATATAATTGTGCAAAACTTGATTAATCTTTGAAACGACAGCAGTATAGTGTTTCACTTATGCCTAGCTGAACCAATTCCAACTTGTCATTTGTTTAAGCTTCAACATAATTACATTCTGACTGGTGACACCCGTCCTACTTCTACAGACATTTGATCAATACGGGAATACATAAAAGTTGATGGTAAAATATATTTTTAAAGAAGAATTCTATCAAGACATACTTATATATAATATATTTATAAGCATGATGTATATATATAACTATGTATAATATTTGAACTTTCAAATTGCATTATATCTCTAGACTAGCAATAATATTTTGAATCGAAGCAATAACGTGACAGGACTTGGCAAAATTAACAATAATGCATATTTATTATAAGGAACACAATTATACTTTTTTCTAACAGGATTTGTACAGAGGCTGAACATTTTATAAAGGCTTGTTTTGATTAGAAGTTTCATTTTTTATATTGAAAATTTTAAAACATCCACTATACTAGTATATCAAATTATGTTACTGCATTTTGTTTTCTTCATCATCGAATTATGTTTATCTATTTTTACTTTACATGAAATTACATGAATACCAACTGGATATCAACCGCGTATCATTTTTGGTAAGGTATTCCCTTTGTAGTTGGCTGATTATGGTGTTCTTTAAAACAATAGCCCAGGAATTAACGATAAGGATACTCATACAAAGTGGTTGAAATTCGTAGTTATGTTATGAACTTTATGTTAGCTTCAAGCTGTAAATGATAATATTGGGTTATAATTTATACTGTATAATGTTAATACATTCATTGCATAAAAGCAGTTTATTACATTCTTTATACCTGGCGATTGGTTTATATAAGCCTATTTGAGAACATTTCAAGACATTAATTGCATGAACAAAATCAAATCATTGCAGAGTTTCAGACATACATCGCGAGATTTTATATTATTCATACAAGCACCACATGTAATATTAAATTAAAAAGTCACAGGACGAAAATCACTGTTTGATATGTGATGGGAAGTTTATCCAGTGTAAACATGACACACAGTAGCTATTTCTGTCTAGAGAAATTTTATTAACATCAGTGTGTGTTTGACTTAAAGATATTGCCAAGCATTGATGCAATCTGATACCTTCCAGATTAACACCATCCTTGGGGATCTTAGTTTGGCTCACAGTCCCTAAAATCAAACGAACATATAAGGCCGACTATAAAATAAACACGTTTCTCATCTCCGTCCTCTTCAATTTGTGAAGATTCTCCTAACTGTAGGAAATCAATGGTATAATAAAGGTATCTGTATTTACACGGTATTTTTCGTATCTATATGTGGGCTGCTCTGGCAAAATGAGAGGAAAGTCGCAAATCCAACATTTTGAATAAATGGCATCTAAAGTTATAATAGGGTGAAAAATCAAATTTCGTTTTTTGGCATATAAAAAGGCCTTCATGCATAGGCCTAAGTGTTTACCCATACCTAATTTTTTAAAGGTTACCTTTGCCGGGAAGTGTAATTATTCACTTCAATTTGCTTTACATACTAAAACAACAACACATTTTATATACGATTTTGTGCTTTTATCAAGATCAAGGTCACATTTAATCCATGCATTTTTTTTAATTCACGCAATATAGTGCTAAATAAGATTACTTTGAGCAAGTTATTGCTAGAAAATGAAAAGGCGGAAAATGCTTTTATTTTTACTTGGTCTGAGACATAGAAGATAGCAAGCATGGGTTTGTATTTTTATTCTTTATTGTTCCTATATAAATGTAGTATAACACCCCTATGTATTATTAGATTATTAATCTTTTGTTAATGATGTCTTTCTACAATTTACGAACACTCGAACATTTCTAACATACTGAAAAAGTCGACTCAGCTAAGGTGCTGGATGTCCGAAGGAACAAATGGCGCGCTTTTCCTTCGGACAGCTACTCAGCTATATAAGGAGTGTCTAATCATCTTAAGAAATAGCGCCATTCCTGCGAAAACTATAAGGGAAAACAGCTCTATCAAAGAAAGGTTTAAAGTACATCAGAGCAGGCCTGCGTCAGGGCAATGAACTCAGGATGATGTGAATATCCTTGATTTGATTTATTACCTTATAATTCTAAGAATTTAGTGTTTATATTGATATACCCGTTACGTTATGAATTACTTCGGTTGGATTTGAGAAAACGACTGACCATATTTCAAAAAAGAATTATACACAGAAGAGACTTTTTTATAAATAAGACTACCTTTTGTATTTCGCAACAAACTTCAATATTTTGGGCATATCTCAAGAAGGAAAGGCGACTGTCTAGAGAAAATAATTGTTCAAGGAATGTTTGACGGTCATCGCAGAAGAGGCAGGCAGAAAACCCGCTGGATAGATGGCATTAGAGAATATACTGGCCTATCTGTCAATGCAGCCTACCGTTATGCTCAAGATCGGCACAGTTGGAACCACATCATCAAAAGGGTCACAACGGGTCAGTCATGACTCATAGGACGACGACGACGACCTTTTGTATAAAAGAATAAAATGAATCCACGCCGCAACTACCCAAAAGTCCTTTATGTATTCAAAATTTGTTAAACCCATCTTGCATGCATAATGTTGTTTTATTGAATGGTAGTATAAGTAGTCCAAACCATATTCCCGGGAAACTAGGGTCCGGTGTAGGGTTTTCGACATGATTCGGGACCAACCCGACAATTATAATCGGTAGTCTCTTTTCAAAATAGCGTAGAGAAGTAACTTTAAAAAAGTAAAATATTGTTGGACTTTAGGCTTGATACTTCTTATTGAATTACAAATGATATTGACATCCAGATAAAAAGAATTGGCCTAGATCCTCCCGTTACTTTCGTAGCAATAGATTTTTTTTACATGTATTCTATATCCATATAACATGTTTATATAAAAATAACCTGCACATTGAAATGTTATACATATCGTTTCAATGCCTTGGATAGTTTATTTTAGTTTTTATCGATATTTACCTCTTTTTATAAATACATTAAATTGAGTAGCTATAACTGATCCTTTAACTGGTAAGTCCATCTGAAATATAAGTTTAGGATTTAGAAAACACTGGACAGTCACACATCTGTCACAGAATAAAATATTCCAAGTTCATTCTCTATTAATTTTAGCCATTTCTGTTTGGATTTTGACTCTATACTTTTTCTTGCTTTCATACCTGTCAACATTTTTTAAATTCTGATGCGGAAGACTTCTGTAATCACTAAAATTGATGAGTAACGTTTACGGGCAACCCACAATTTTTTAAGTAGCTTTTGAAAACTGAAAAGGGACCGAAAGGGTCTCCAAAGCGCACACACGACTCTCAAAAACGATCTCATTTATCAAAATGTACCGTAGGCCGAGGTACACTGTTATACTGTTGGGCAATTTTTTAGCGTTGGTTAAACTATGAACAACCCAATTGTTGGGTAAATAATATTAACCAACTGTTGATGAAATTTTACCTAATATTTGGGTAATTAGCTAAAACTTTTACCCAACAGTTAGGTAATTAGCCAACATTGTACGCAACGTTGGTAATTATTTACCCAGAAGTTGGGTTGTTCATAGTTGAACCAACGTTGGGTAAATTATTTGCCCAACGTTCTAACAGTGTATGTGCTTTTGATACATTTTTGAGCTTTTTCAAAATCATTTCCATACGTTTGTAGTACCAAATGGATTCTAGGGTAGTACCGTTAAGTCTAAAAAGTTTCATCTTGATCATTATTAAGATTATTAAGACAACCTGGATTACATTGAGTAAAATATTTATCAATCAAAAGACTTTCTTAACGTGATTGACATTTAGATGGCTCGCTGGAAACAACCCACATCATGTCGACGGTTTCTTTTTTCCAGTATTATTGTACGGATGTGGGATGGCCACTGTGTACTTTGTTGCATGGTAAGGAATATATGTTTACGAAACATATTAAATCTACGGCTTCTTCCTCGGGCTGTCTCTCTCAAGCTGCTAGTATTGGATGGATCCAGGTTCATATAGGTTTATATACACTGTTAGAACGTTGGGCAAATAATTTACCCAACGTTGGTTCAACTATGAACAACCCAACTTCTGGGTAAATAATTACCAACGTTGATTACCTAACTGTTGGGTAAAAGTTTTAGCTAATTACCCAAATATTAGGTAAAATTTCATCAACAGTTGGTTAATATTATTTACCCAACAATTGGGTTGTTCATAGTTTAACCAACGCTAAATAATTGCCCAACAGTATTACAGTGTAGTATGTAGGTTATAAACATCTGAATCTAAGATCATAGGTAATGCAATACAGTTGTGTATAGTCCTGGCATTTAAATAAAAATGTAACTTTGACAATTTTATGTATTTCCATCAACGTTCACGGTTATAACTAACAAGGGTTTCCATAAGAAAAACAATTATTATGTAAATGTATTTAGCCCGCGCAAAATACAATAGTGCAAAACGCAATAAACAAAACGAAAGCAGTAGTGCTTCACTTATGTCTAGCTTAACAAATTCCAACTTGTCATTATGTTAAGCTTCAACGAGAATACATTCTGACTAGTGACACTCGCCCTACTTCTACAGACATTTGATCGATGCAGAATTCATATATACATGTAAACGTGTCCGTATAAAAGATATTTTCTACTACAAGAATTCTATTAAGTCTTACTTATATATGCACCTACCAGAGTTAGAATTGCAAAACAGAGTTATAACACGAAGTGTGCTATTTTTAAGTCAATCAAAATTGCATTAGATCTTTAAAATCTTTTGTTGATCGATCGTACTAGTAAAACCGTAATAAATTGCTTTCCCCACATTTACAATATCCCGTCACTATTGGCACTGATTTTAAGGGGATATGTGCACCAAAAATATTTTTAAAAAAAAATTGAAAATGCTAGGGACTTCATATTTGGGGAATATTACACATTATATCATAAAAAGAGAAAATTGCAATTTTTTTCCCTTAATTTGCATATTTAAATGCGGCTGCCATATTGGATTTTTCGAGTCGGATTTCAAAGGGCAAAGGTACGCAACCATAAATGCTAACGACTTCATTTTTCATATGAAAGAGAAAATCAAAACAAACAGAAATACGGTGCATACGGTGTGCTTAATTTGAGATTTGAGTCATTTTTGGATCAAAGTTGGGTTTATTTTTATTATTTAAAAACCAAGCAATAAGACACAAATATAATTCCGTACTTTTCTGTTTTGATTTTCTCTTTCATATAAAAAAATGAAGTATCTATCATTTACGTTTGCCTTTTTGCCCTTTTTGAAATCCGACTTAAAGAATACAAGTCTGGTGGGTGATCTTTTTTTTTCTTAAAATCTGCTTATTTGCTTAATTTATAAGTTTTCAAGTTTTTGCCCCTAGAACTCTCGCATAACATATTTGGTATAATTTATATGTATCCCACACCATGATCCCCCGCTACGATTCAAACGTTTCAAAGATCGTATAACAATTATTGGCTGCGTCGTACACAGGTCTTGTATCGTGGATATTTGTGATATTACTTCAAAATATTAAATTATAATAATCATAAAATCTCGACCATATATTACCTGATTTTGAGAATATTGGTAGTTATATCTGAGACTTTGTGAGTGTGAGTGAAAAGGGCTTCTTGTCATGCACTCTCTTTTCCAAATATTGCGTATAAAGTTTACTCGAATATATGATGACGCAATGGCCAATAACATAAAATTCTTCAGGTCAACAGGTGCTGGGCAGCGTGTATTTTCTTACAATCAATGTTATGCCTTTCATGACAACCAAATAGATATGTAAGTTATGATTAGGACCATCTTTTCCCCATAAGGATTTGACACACTTTTACAAATTAGAAGGAAGATCAATAATATTAGCCAATGACATCTAATGTCTTATAGAATTTCTTGACGTACTGCTTTTATAACAATTTTTTCAGTTCTTAATACTAGTAAACAAGACTTATCACCAAAACATGGTAGCCATGTGGTTATGAGAACTCTGTTAATCCAAGACAATCTCTACAATAGGGAATCTCAACTATTAATGATCATTGTATATAATGTAAGTACTTATTGTACATGTGAGACTGGTCGATATTTGTCAAGTCAGGAAAAAATCTTTAAAAAAATGATATGTCCCATATGTTTTTGATATCTCTCTTGCTACCGATACTTTCCATTTTTGTACTGTATATTTATCTCGTAGCTGTTTGGTAACATAATGCTTGAAGCTGAAGTTGTTCACCGAATAACGAGGTACACAAATTATTGATGCAACATGTTCTTATCATTAATACATGATTCGCTTACGGACACTGCTGGAATGATTGTTGGGTTAATGTTACTCTTTTGTTGGATATTTTTTTATTATTTCAGTATATTGTTAAGTAAATTTTACCGGAAAATAAGCTTCATTAGATTGTTTTACTCAACAAAATGATATATAACATTTTATTCCGATAAATGGTTTTGCACTGTGCACTCGGCGTTGGGTACAGTTATTACCCAACCAGCTTTGTACTCTTACAGACAAAACTGATTAAACTGATTGGATATGTCCTGACAGAGAGATTTAAATAATTGTCAGGCTTCAATTATTTGTTTTAAAATGTCAGGAATTGAGAAGAATTAAAAATCCAATAATAATTCATTATACGTTATATCTAGAAAACCAGTAACTGATAGTGTGGTACAGTTTAATCACATATTACAAACCTCCCATTTATTTCGACACATTTTATTGCTGCATAGTACACAGTTATTTATGAGTGAATTTTTGATAAATTTATTTTGCATGGTTGAGATGGGCTTGTTTACTGTGACAATCATTTGACAGGATCAAATGTGTACTAGGGAAGCAAAAGTTGTCATGTGATAGTGAATTGTGTATATACATGTACTAATGATTGAAAAGGAATATCTTTACAACACGTGACGCCTCCTTGTGTCCGATAAGCTAAACGTTGTGCATTAGCAATTGCAGCTATTCAGTGAATGTCAGTATAATTATTCGGCATCATTGAAATGTGCTCTCTTACTGTGACAGACGTGAACATATAACCATGTAACTCGGT
>JXSR01S015102.1:97119-107704 GCA_000969725.1 Ophiothrix spiculata | reverse complement strand
CTCTAATTAAACAATTAATCAACTAAAAACAAACAATTCAGTTTCACATAACAATACCATTTCTATATATTACTCAGCACTGATTACTATCTGGCTCTTCTAAATACTGGATTCCGGGAGGGTAGAACTTGGGGAGGATAGAACTCTGTATAGAACAGTTGTTTTATAGAATTGTCTGAGGACCAACTGTTATCATTTTAAAATTACTAAAATGTCATTCACTGTAAACCTAGTATTTCTGGGCCCAAATCAGGTATCTCTCTAAACCGTTGTTGTAAAAAATTGTGCCTTTCTGACTTTAATCTATTTTTAACTGGTTTTTTTTATCTCTTTTGTTGCCTGTTTTTTTAATATATGACCAGCTGCTGGCACACTGGTTTTTAACCGACTTTTTGACAAATATTTGTGCTTTTTAGACATTTTTGGTATATCATATTATTGCGTGTAATGTAGTTTTAAGCTTTGTGATATTCTGTATGAATTTGTGTATAATTTTCATGTATTTGTATGTAAAATAAGGCCTATTGATACTTTGTTCTTGTATGCGCTTAGGGATTTTCGTATCAGGCGCTTTTATAAATGCAGTGTATTATTATTATTATTATTATATGTATTTTATAATTAAAATCAAGCTCCTTAGAGCTAGTGTAGATTTTGGGCATGACAGGTCGGGTGACAAAATTCTTCTGACAATTAAGAGCGCGTAGTTGCAGCAGTTGTGACATTTGAATTAAGTCGAAAACGTCGAAATATTGTGCATGCAAAACATTCAACACAAAAAGTGAAAACAGTTTTGATTAAATATTGAACTCTTAAAAGAGTGAAAGAGTTACATCAACAGTGATATAGAGGTACTTTATAAATATGAAAAGTACTAAATGATGTATTATTCCGTGAAAACGTCGTATTCCTACGTGTCAGTGCGATTATATCTGATATCAAGTCATCCACGGCATAGATCGTAAATAAATCCAGACTCACAAGGGAATTTGTGACAAGAATATTATGGCTAGGTGATAAATAACATACCAAGATAACGAACTCTCACTAGACCATCTGGATAATAGAACACTCACAACTGGTCTTAGTTATATAGAATATATAGGGTTCGTCGTTTACAACTTCATAAAATGCAATCCATCAAATAATAGAAAGACGCTGTCAGAGAAAACAAGTCTTAACATCTATTAGTGGACAATATATCAATTCACTTCGGATCAATTTTGTACCGTACCTGCCATTGATTATTATTTTGTTTTAAGGAAAAACAAGTGTGTGTAGGATAGCGAGCAATTGTAATATAAAAAAGGATATAAACATAAAAGGGAAATTGGATTTTAGATCATTTAGATGCGGCATGCATGAAGCATGGAAGATAAGATTATCTGCTTTTTCAGTGCACGAAACACACCGCAGCTCTAATCTACAAAGCGATACACACTCCGACGCCAAGCGTTCAGAATTTCAAAAACAGGTCGTGCGTTTTAGAGATCGGCTGAAAGCGCAAAAGGTAACATACAATAATTTGTTTTCCAAATAACCCAATGAGTGTCACTACGTAATTCATATTACCCAAAGATTTGTGTATTTTATTTTATTTATTTATAACGTTCGGCTGAAAGCCAGGCTAATCCCAATACAGTAGTGCATATGCATTAAATTCAAGGGACGCCTCCGTGGTGTGAAAGACAGAATATTGGAAAGAATTTTCGATTTTAGTATCTTTATTAAGATGCACAAACAATTGACAGGCAGAAATATTATTTTAAAACTACAATATTAAGATTATTTTAAATGTTTTTAACTTTCTTAACAGGGATTGTTAATAATAGGCAGATCGGTGACGTGATATTTGCTGAATATGTTTTAAATCGTTGTCCAACACAAGAATAATGTAAATGTTTAAAGAAAGTATCACATATATGTATACATGGGACAATGTAAAGGCAAGTTTTGAC
The DNA here is from genome assembly GCA_000969725.1 of Ophiothrix spiculata. Taxonomy (NCBI): domain Eukaryota; kingdom Metazoa; phylum Echinodermata; class Ophiuroidea; order Amphilepidida; family Ophiotrichidae; genus Ophiothrix; species Ophiothrix spiculata. Next base: position 105,746 of record JXSR01S015102.1, on the reverse strand, counting down.
AGATATAAATGCAAAATGAAGTCAGTTGAATTTTTGTATGCAAAAAGATAACAAAAAGATAAGGCCTCATCAGACTAACTGGATTAAAGAGTAGTCACAAATGGTCGCTTGCTGTAAAAACGACGTGTTAGGTTCGTTTTTTACAAATGTATAGAAATAATCCATCAAGTAACAGGAAAAGGCTGTCAAGAGAAAGCAAAACATAATTGGTTCTATTGTGATAGTCAAAAAATATTATTCCTTCAGAATGACCTTATTGATTTGTGACTGTCATTGACTGTTACATACAGTATGCAAGAAAACAAAATAAATCGCCAGTATTTTAAAATACATGAGCGACAGTACCGTGAGTTGGAGCTATACATTAGAAGGAAAAGGACATTTATTTCCAAATGTGGGCAGGATTTTGATTGATCAAATGTAGCAATTGTTGTTATTTTTTCTACCCGTAAATAAATGAATGAATGAATGAATGAATGAATGAATGAATGAATGAATGAATGAATGAATGAATGAATGAATGAATAAATGAATAAATAATATTTTCTTCTTGTCTTGTACGCACTTATGGAGTATAAACACAGCCGTTAGAGTTAACAAGGAATTATGAAGATGTGTAAGAAAAACCCTTTATAGAGACGTCGACAACTAAATGGGGTCAGTAACAGTAAAATAAGGGTCAAATGGTTTGAATCAAATAACTATAACCGAAACTTTGGTTCATCTCCAAATTCCAAACTTATAGTAGAAAAATCCTTAACCCTCGTCTTCCTGTCCATTTCGGTAACACGTCTTCCTTGGAGGTGATGGCACGCCAAAACCCTGGAGAAAATCGAGTTCAATTCTAGTACAAGATTGGAATGTGAACATTTGGAACATCATGCGAGTACACTTTAAGTACAATTCTAGTACAAATTGTTTGTATTTTTAAACAAACAATTTGTACTAGAACTGTACTTAAAGTGTACTCGAATGATGTTCCAAATGTGCACATTCCGATCTTGTACTAGAATTGTACTCGATTTGTACTTGAATTGTCCTCGATTTCTACCAGGGAAGTTAAGTTGTTTGGTCCTATGGAGTAGTAACCACTTCCATCTGAGGAAGACGACGGATAAAGCTGTCCCGCCATTTATCTTAGCTGTACATTTTTAGTAAATTGCAAAACTTTCTATGGTATTTGTGCCGCCAGTTCATATAATACGTAGCAAAAGCTGCTTTCATATTACCGTATTATTTTAGATGTTATTCAGGCTCTCTAAATCAAATATTCATTATAATACAGTTATGTATGATGTACAGAAATCGACTTTAATATGAACGCTTTCCGGCTACAATGCATACGATGAAAACAAATCAACAATTTATGGCTCATACCATGCACAAATTTATCCCTGAGGGCTTGATTCAGAAAGTTATCGGAAAATTCGCAGGTATTTGACATGCGGCGGAGCGAGGCCGCGTATGTAGTAACGGATTCAGATGATTCTTGCATAAACGTCCAAAATTTAAAACGCTCTGCAATGATCAAAGGTTTTGGGCTAAAATGTCCAATCAAGAGTGCAACTAATTGTGCGTAAGTCTTATCACTAGGTTTAGCTGGAGCTGATATCAGGCTTTTAAGCGAACTATACGTTTCTGCTCCCATTTCACTGATAAGCATACTGTCTTGCCTTTCAGCGGGTACATCATTGGCACGAAAGAAAGCCTCCAGACACTCGGTATAATTTTTCGAACGACTCCTTACAAAATGAATCTACTTTCGCCATTTTACTTTATGTCTTACGTTCTTGTTATAGTCCGTTGGATGCAGAAAATCTCCAGCCACGTCGCCAATATTGTATCTTCTACCTTAGGTGAAGAACTTTCAATCACGACACAAACAAATCTTCGATACTGTTTACTCCGTGGGTTTTATTCGTCGGCCATGTTGATGTACAAAGCATGATGGGAAGACAACTTCCGGTTTAGGTTAAGGGATCGGTCTTACTTTATTACAAACACAGCCGTTAAAGTTGACACAGCCGTTAACGGTAACAAGGAATCGTGAAGATTTGTAACAAAAAAAAAACACCTTTATAGAGACGTCGACAATTAAACGGGGTCAGTAACAGTAAAATAAGGGTCAAATGGTTTGAATGTAATAACTATAACCGACACTTTTGTTCATCTCCAAACTCCCAACTTACAGTAGAAATATCCTTAACCATCGTCTTCCTGTCCATTTCTGTAACACGTCTTCCTTGGAGGTGGTGGCACGCCAAATGTTAAGTTGATTGGTACTATGGAGTGGTAACCACTTCCACCTGAGGAAGACGACGGATAAAGCTTTCCCGCCATTTATCTTGGCTGTACATTTTTAGTAAATTGCATAACTTTCTATGGTATTTGTGCCATAAGTTCGTATAATACGTAGCATAAGTTGCTTTCATATTAGGCCAAAAAACATTGTTTACGTCATTTTTTACTGGTAACATGCTTCAAAAGTACAATGCGGTATGCGCTTTTTTATTTTTTTATTTTTTACTTTTCAAAAATGCAATGCGATATGTGCTTTTTCTTTTTTTTTAATACAAAAAATGCTAACTTGATCAGCTGATATCAGACTGTAAAGCCACGAACATCAACACTCACCCATTCATATTGATTTGACCCAAATTTTATATCGAGAGCATAGCCTATTCGAACTTGTTCGACCGTTGTACAGTATATGACTGTAAATTCTGTATCGGGTAATATGGTTGTGGACCATAGTTTCGAGCCAGTATCTTATATAGAAGATACAAAATTTTAAAAATACTTTTTGATACGAAATATGAAAAAAACAATTAATGCGGGAAATATGTAACTTAACAGAAACGCGCACGGGTTACCAGAAACAAACTTGTTTCTTTTTTTTGCCTTACCGTATATCTTTCGAAATTAGCTCTCGAAATCAAGTATTCATTATAATACAGTTATGTATGAGGTACAAAAATCGACTTTGATATGAACGCTTTTCGGCTACAATGCATACGATGAAAACAAGTCAACAATTTATGGACGTTTAAATCGCACCTTGCCGTATTCATTGTAATTCAACCTATCATGCTTCCTATCAAGTTTCTTCTTAACAACAACTTGAGGGATTGCTTTTTGTATTCATGAATTCAGAAGGTTGCAGCTATACTACCCTTGTATAATATCTTATCCTTAACGTAACTTTTGGTTATGTCACGCATCTTTATGTAGTCAAAATTGCATCTCAAGTTGAGATGTAGTGTTGATATAGAGGGCCAAGTCAGTGATTATCACCGATATCTGCTTGCTCTATCCCTCTTTTGTAAACTTCAATGGCGAAATTATGTATGTAGTATGTAAGTAACACATTGGGGCTCTACACACGGGAGCATCAAATTTAGTTGCATCTAGATGAATGTGCGTTCCCATGCAGATTGTGCATACGTAAATTTGACTTTACTACCGTGGCGCGTATTCACACGCTTGAGTATGCGTGTGAGTGGAAATAACGCAACTACACGTTTGTGTACGCGCAGCCATTTACGCTCGTGCGATCGTTTGCTGAATTTCAGTTAAATCTAGATGCATCTGGACGTGCGAAGTACAGATTGATTTGACCGTATGGAGAACCTCATTATGTCTTTTCCTTTTTAACTAGACCAACTTTTTAAAGGAATTTATGCCAATTTTTAAACATTAGCTGTGTCTATAGTGCTAATAAGCATTAACATATTTAGCAATTTGCACATTCGGATAACTTTTCTTACCTGTTTGTTTGTTTTTTAATTGTTTGTTTGTTTGGTTGGTTGCTTTAGGTTTAACTTGGTTGAGTTTGAGAGCTAATGTTTAAAAAGTAAACAAAAATTGACCAATACCATTGAAAAGTCAGCGAATTATTAATTTAAACTATTTTACAGGCGTATCATGTGATGTATTACCTGTGTCTTAAACGTCATATTCCTCTAGGCATTTGCAGCAATGTCTAATATCTAGAAAATGGGGAATCATCCTGGGTGTAAATCTTTAATTTAAGTGAGATTCACGGGGGAATTTGTGTCAAGTAAAGTAGATGGTAGTTGCAAATTATATCCCGGGATATTGACCCCTCACCAGACTAACTGGATGAAAGAGTAGTCCCAAATGGTTAAAACGACGTAATAGGCCAAAAAAAAAAGTTTTTTTCTGGTAACATGCTTTAAAAAGTTAATGCGGTATGCGGCTTTTTATTTTTTATTTTTTACTTTTCGAAAATGTAATGCGATATGCGGTTTTCCTTTTTTCTTTTTTTTTTACAAAAATGCTGGATTCCCAGGAAGAAAAACACATTAAAACAATGCTCTTGGTTTTTTATATTATTTATTAATATCATTAATATCCATAAAGGCTTTATATATAACTGTAGCCTTTGTTATTGTAATAGGTATTGAGTATCCATGTAATCGTACCTAAATATGAGTATTTTTCTGTATCTTCAGACATATGAACAATTTAATTGCCGACTAATTGATAGGCTGAGAGTACCTGAATTGGTGTTCGTTTGTTTTTACGCAAGTCTCCAGTGAGCTTTTCTCAGAATTTTGTGGGTTTTTTAAATATTTTTTTTTTTTTTTTTGATGCGAAATATCAAAAAAAAAAAAATGCGGGAAATATGTAACTAAACAGAAATGCGCGCGTGTTACCAGAAACAAACTTGTTTTTTTATTTGGCCTTAGGTTCGTTTTTTACAAATCCATCAAAACACAGGAAAAGGCTGTCAAGAGAAAGCAAAACATAATAGGTTTTATTGTGATAGTCTAAAAAAACTGTATTCCCTCAGGATGAACTTATTATTTCGTGACTGTCATTGACTGTTACATACAGTATGCAAGAAAACAAAATAAATCCCGTGTATTTTAAAAAAACATCGGCGATAGTACTGTGAGATGAAGCTATATATTAAAAGGAAAAGGACATTTATTTCAAAATTTTGGCGGGAATCTGATTGCTCAAATGTGGAAATTGTTGTTAATTACCTTTTATATGCAAATGTAAATGAATAAATAAATGAATAAATAAATAAATGAATGAATGAATGAATGAATACATGGGCTATTGTACCGTGAGTTGAAGCTATACATTTGAAGGGAAAGAATATTTATCAAAAGGGATATTTATTTCAAAATTTGGGCATGAATCTGATTGCTGAAATGTGGCAATTTATGTTCTTATTTTTATCCGCAAATATAAATGAATGAATGAATGAATGAAAAAATATATGAATGAATGAATGAAGGAAAAAATAAATAAATGAATAAATAAATAAATGAATGAATGAATGAATGAATGAATGAATGAATGAATGAATGAATGAATGAATAGAAAGAACAAGTCATTATTAAAGGCAATTGACGAGGGAAAAAATTAAAATGCAATTAAGGAATGCTGTATCAATTTTATATAATAGAGAGTCTATCTTTTAGATTTAACATTACAAATTTGAGATGCACATTATAGTCCTTGAAAGTTTATCAACCGTCAGAAGAGAACATAATGGAGATAAGGTGTCACAAAGCAAAATAATTATTGTATTTTTGGATCTTTATCTAAAAAATAAATATATTGAGGAGAAAGGATTAACAAGAAGATATTGGATAGCTATTTAAATAACTTGTAAATTTAAACTACAAATCTTAAATCATTTGATAACCTAGCGTCATATAGGGTGAAGTAATTATGACAAAATTCTCTGGGTTATTATTAAAGTATTGATGTATATATTTAAAATCCTTCGCTTTCAATCAGATAAAAATTAATAATACCAAATAATATTGTATTCGGAAAATAGAAGCTCCTCCTTGAGAAAGTTCGATGAAAACCAAGTCAGTAAATTAATTTTAGCTTGTATTTTAAAAAGTATTCATCGTGGCTTTAGCATTATTGTTTTACCACTTGTAATTCCATTATAACAATATTGACAATATCAAATTATCCGAACTGCATTATTTACGATATTACGAAAACAAGGCGTCAACTTTTTTTCAATAACAATGTTTACGTTATTTTGAAGATGTTTCTGAACCCACAATCAAGAGTCAAAACAAAAAAATGATTGAGAAACTTAACTTCGATTGTATGCCAAAAATTGTGACAGTCTGCCATGTGTAAATCTGTTTCCCATAAAGTTGGAATATCAGTGAAGTGAAATTGATGGTTGTAGTGGCTCCACATTGCATCCAACTAATTGGGCCAAGCCTGTAAGGGACCGTTCACAAACTCTTGTTGGGGTCGGTACAGCTTAATGATGTATTAAAACCAAAAAGATATCCAAAATAATGTATGTTATTCTTGATCTCGGTATTTGCTTCAAGAATTTTATGATCGTTTCATTCTTGTGTTATTTATTAAAACGAGATAATCAGTTAAATTCCTAATACTAGAGTTTGTCTTATTTCACGGAATATATTCTTCTTGTCATGTGGCGTTATTGCATGCACTTTTGGAGTATAAACACAGCCGTTAAAGTCACAACACAGCCGTTAACGTTAATAAGGAATCGTGAAGATGAGGATCGCCTGGGACGAGTTTTGTCAAAGCGGTTGATTTGGGGTTCCACAAGGGTAAATCCACTGATTGTCATTTTTTCATTAACAATCTTGATTCAATGTTACTTGATATGCTGATTGCTGATGACACAGCTACTTTTAGGATTAAATAAACATGGTCTCTTTATAACAGGGTCCAAAGGAATTGGTAAGTTGTGGAACCCATATGACAAAATTATATTTGGACTCCCACGACGATACCCTGTACAGTGTAATGTCAAATGCTTACTTGGTTGTTGAAACAATGTACATCCTTTTATTACTCCTTGCTTTGATTAAGAACTCTTTCCAGTTGAAGTGTTTCGATCAGATCGGCGCGAAGCAATTATTACTCCTCTTAAAGAAAGCGTCGCTCGATCTGTATGTTTTTCAGAATTGTCACCATGTGAAAATATTCTCCAATACCAACTTAAAGATCTTTCAATTAACCGATATCTTGTTTCCAACAATCTTATACTGATGAATTTCAATCCGCATAAAAGCTGACTAGAGGACTTAGACTGTTGTTCTTCTGGTCAAAAAAGCTTGCTCAAAGAAGGGATGTTTTCCTTCTTTCATTAAAATTGTCCGCAGCCTTTTTATTCAGGCTCTCGAAATCAAATATACATTATAAATACATGTATGAATGAGGTAGGGAAAATCGACATACGATGAAAACAAATCAACAAATTATGGACATTTAAATCGAGCCTTGTCGTATTCATTGTAATTCAACCTTTCATGCTTGCTATCAAGTTTCTACTTAACAATATCTTGAGGGATTGCTTTTTGTATTCATGAATTCAGAAGGTTGCAGCTATACTACCCTTGTATAATATCTTATCCTTAACGTAACTTTTGGTTATGTCACGCATCTTTATGTAGTCAAAATTGCATAGAGGGCCAAGTCAGTGATTATCACCGATATCTGCTTGCTCTATCCCTCTTTTGTAAACTTCAATGGCGAAATTCTGTATGTAGTATGTAGTATGTAAGTAACCCATTGGGGCTCTACACACGGGAGCATCAAATTTAGTTGCATCTAGATGAATGTGCGTTTCCATGCAGATTGTGCATGCGTAAATTTGACTTTACTACCGTGGCGCGTATTCACACGCTTGAGTATGCGTGTGAGTGGAAATAACGCAACTACACGTTTGTGTACGCGCAGCCATTTACGCTCGTGCGATCGTTTGCCGAAGTCCAGTTAAATCTAGATGCATCTGGATGTGCGAAGTACAGATTGATTTGACCGTATGGAGAACCCCATTATGTCTTTTCCATGTTTACTAGACCAACTTTTTTAAGGAATTTAAGCCAATTTTTAAACATTAGCTGTGTCTATAATAGTGCTAATAAGCATTAACATATTTAGCAATTTGCACATTCGGATAAGTTTTCTTACCTGTTTGTTTGTTTTTTAATTGTTTGTTTGTTTGTTTTAGGTTTAACTTGGTTGGATTTGAGAGTTAATGTCTTTTAAGTAAACAAAAATTGACCAATACCATTGAAAAGTCAGCGACTTATTAATTAAAAATATTTTACAGGCGTATCATGTGATGTATTACCTGTGTCTTAAACGTCATATTCCTCTAGGCATTTGCAGCAATGTCTAATATCTAGAAAATTGGAAATCATCCTGGGTGTAAATTTTTATTTTAAGTGAGATTCACGGGGGAATTTATGTCAATTAAAGTATATGGTAGTTGACAATGATATCCCGGGATATTGACCCCTCACTAGACTAACTGGATGAAAGAGTAGTCCCAAACGGTCGCTTGCTATAAAACGACGTATTACACTCTAAAAAATGACCGTATTTTTACGGTAGAAAACCAGTATTTTTTAACGGTGAAATCCCGTAAGAAAATATTTACGGGCGTAATTTAAATTTAACGGCATATATCAGTTATTTAATGCAATGACCGTCTTTTTACGGGATTTTACCGTAAATTAATAGCAAAAAAGACAATTTGACATATGGGCATTTTCACGGTAACGGAAGGACAATCACAGAATTTTTCCGTATTTCAAACACATACATTGCCAAAATGGAATTGGATAAAA
>JXSR01S015102.1:79139-90186 GCA_000969725.1 Ophiothrix spiculata | reverse complement strand
ATATCCCCTTTTGTTTAAAATCGCTGACTCGCAGATCTGCAATTAGGAATATAAAAATAATACTTAAACTCTGATACTGTATAAAATTACAATGGAACAGCAGGGCAGAACTTGAAAGTTGATACACATTCAGCCAATGAGGACTTCAAAGTGGGAGTTCCCCTCTGTACCCGGGTAATACCCAATAGAGCAAAGCTATCAATAGGGCACAGGTCACGAGATATTAGAGGAAAATTAGCAAGTGTAGAGAAATATCGGGAGAAACTTCCAGGGCGGTGTAACTAGTACTCTAGTACAGATAAATATTCCATATGACCACTTAGCTTGAGTAGTGAAGTAACCTTGATTTAGGCGTTGCCAAATCAAATTATTTGACCCCCAAATCACATATTTGACCCATTTGTATTGTTTTCCCATACCAATACTTGAGAATATTGATCACATTTGGAGCTCCAATCTCCAAGATTACTTATCAAATCTGACCAAAAGCAACATACATTTCCAGTCCAGATATTTTCCTCATAATCGACACTTACATAAGAAAGTGGTAAAAATATTGTATTCCAACTTTATGGGCAACAATGTACGTCTCAGTGTAAAAATACCCGGATCACGTAGAAATATTATATGAGAGTATCAGGAAGATCCGTACTTTGATTGAAAATGTTGACCTATTTAAGTCAAAAATGAACTTCTAATATCACTTAATGTTAGGTACAGGTCAAGTAAGATTGGTTTGGATCGATTGTGCTCTAATTGGATGCAGAATTCTCTTCATTTCAAGTTTGCATTTCTTTAGCTTGAAGTCTAAACTTACAAATCGGACCAAACGTAGATTTAAATGACTTTCTTAAATTCTTCATATCTTTGGACTGGAGTGGTAAAATGAAACGGGACAAAAAGTATGTTGAAGAGTAATTACTCTACTTTTGAAAAACATACATTACTATGATTTAATCTTTTATCAACTATTTTTAAATATTTCTTATTTGCTCGTTGCATTAATATTGGGACAAGCTGTAACCGCCAAATGGCATAAGTTCACTGAAAATGACCAAACGACATCTGCATTGAAACATTAATTTTCAGTTTTTCTACAAGCTGTTCCAGAAGTGATGTTTAATTTGTAGATCTCAACAGAGAGGGATTTGAATAGAATTTAAATTTTATATTTAAACCTCTACGTATAGAACATATATTCATAATTATATAGTAAAATTAAATGGTGAGATATTCGTAAAGCTTGTCTCTATATCAACATATGTTTCCTCCTATGGCCAAGCCTAATGCATTTCATTAACAAACACTTAAAATGAAATAAATACGTGTTGAGCCAAAACCTATATTTTGACACTTCAGACTAAGTTGATGTATCCATCGTAATTCACACGTTATGCCCTCTGGTAGAATTGAAAGAAAATAAAACGGGCAGATATTCTCTGTCTGTGCCCTAAGGTAAACAAATAATTGGCAGATTCTTTTATAATAAGACAGAGTCAACCATAAGATCTATAAACCTAATTACAATGGCTTATATGTGACCCATCATATCGAAAGGTACCTTAAGGTCGGCAAAATCAAAATTAATTGTTTGGTCTCATCTGAAAGCTGAGATTTTAAGCTTTAAAATGACACCTTGATTTTGGTTATTTGGTGTTCGGTTGCAAAGTTACACCCAAATTGGTAAAAGGCATCGGGCTGATTCGGAAAACTATAGTTCTGAGAAAATCGAGTTTAAAGTTTTTGTACTTAGTAAATCTTGAATGGAGAGAGGATTTTTAGCTTGGTTTTTAATACAAGTACATTTTTCTTGTGTTTTGGATGTTGGAACCTGATTAATATGATAGAATACACTTCAATGATAACCTTTCTGATGAAATTAGAATTTCGACCTTGGACGTGATTTTTGACTATGCTTAGCTTCAATGGCCCGTATCTCGTAATGTACTGTGCCGGTGTAATGAAATACAGCGTCTGTGTGATTGAGCGTCCTAGGTACTATCCAATTATGAAGAACGTACTTGTACATGTGCGATCAATAAATCATTGATTGCGACTTATTCCGTGTAGTTCAATTAGACCCGGACTCCTGGTTATGGGAGACACTCAGTCTCATTACACCGGTATTAAGGTACCTTTCGATATGACGATCCACATATTTTTTACAGTTTGTTTTGCTAATTTCAGAGAAAATTGAATGAAGTATCTTCTATATTTTTTAATTCAAAGGACACATTTTTTCAGCAACATGATGCTGGAATGTTATGTTCACTGCTAGATTTTACAAGATCTTCAATGAAAATTATTTTGTGATATGTGTAAATGAACTTTCCCAACCACCATGGACGTGTTTACCTAAAATGTTTGCCTTTAAAATATCTAGAGTAATAAATACATGTTATTATTTTTAATAATGGAAATCATATAATTTATCTTTTAGGACTTTAATCTATATTACTTGGTTTTGGTGTAGTCGGAGGAACATTGATTAGGATTGATTAAGGCCGAATCACTGCGTCTTTATATATTTTCAGATGAATTCTTCATAATTTTGATATTATTTTTGGCTACGTTTTTTGATAACACGTGGACAAACATTGTAAATAAACTCATTTTAATATTTAGCAAGATTTGGTACCTTGTTATGATTTGAGAAATATGGACTAATTTACTTCCCCGTATGGTCATATTTGTTTCTGTGCGTGAATTGGCTGCTTGTTGCATACTTCAAGATTTACAGGGTATAGCATTGTATATCATTCGTCTTCGTCGTTTGCTGCGTCCCTGCACTCCTACTTGCTGTGAACCACTGATAAGGTATTCAATAACAGTATTTATCGGTATTATATCATTTGTCGTTTGTGATGGCTTCCTTCGATATTTGATTTAAAAATCAAAATATATCAATACTTTTATTTCTATAATCCAAAATTCTACTTTGATTTCAAAACATTTTGTCTTTGAGTTTATGATAAAAAAATTAAGACAAAAATACAATCATGGACATTCGAGATGCAAAAAATCCTTGAAATTTCATCATTAAACAGAGGTGAGTATAATTATAACGATCACGTTTCACAAAGTTTCACAATTTATATATAATCTTTACTTACAAAATGTACACGTATCAATTCAAGGGGTTTGTCAAGAAGAAACTTGATAGCTAAAATTTCAAATTATTTGTAAATTTATACCTTACCTGTGTAAGTGTTTGTGGATTATTTGATAACAGACAGTGTAACTTATTATCTTTCCGAGATGTTACTACTTCGAATGACAATACTCTCTGGTTGGAAAAAGAGAAGAAAAAGAGGCATCTTGGTAATCATATGTTCCGTAAATGAAAGCCTCTCCAGTCTATAGTTTGACAGTGTAACCATTTTGCAAATTCCGTTTTGTGTCAAGGGTTTGAATTAAAAAGTGTTTTGAACAGTAAATATGTAATTATTATTTTTTTCTGCTTCTAAAAGTTAAATTTACGCTGTTTAATTCACACACACACTACATATATGCAAAATCTCAACTCCAAATCCGTGAACATGTGTTAAGCATTTATATAAGAAACATCCATGACCCATTGCTTTGGAAGATTCATTGTTTTTTGTTTGTTTGTTTGTTTGTTTGTATGTTTGTTTGTTTGTTAGTTTGTTCGTTTAATGTGAACTTTACATGTGATCATGGCTTATGCCTTTTAAATTCCGAGATAATATAATTGCACACAACCTCAGACAGAAAAAATTCATTCAACTAAGAAATCACAATTGTGCTTGGATCAGGCCTTGAATCAGAAAAGTAATTTCAATGTAGAGTTTCAGTTTAAAATACAACGAAATTAATCCTGAGTTTTTGTTATATTCGACTAGAAATAGTGTGCAATAACTTAAGATACAACAGATTTATATTATAGCCAAAGTATTGTGATTAATTTGCTTATAAAATGACCAGAAAGGTATTTTTTAGATTAAAATTCCACTTCTTCTTTGATGTGGTGTATGAACATACAATATTTGCGAATAAACCAGTGGAAAACGTATAAAGTAAGAAAAACAAAGTACTCGAATTTGTTCAACAAAATACATGAATGATTCATAATGCTACTGATGTCATTCTTGGTATATACAACAATATTCTACTTCCTATCAACATATTTTGACGTTAAATAGGAGTATGCACGTGTTTTGTTTTGTCTGGATATCAATACATGATGAGAGCTTATCTAGGGCGGCAGCAATGGAAGCTGGGTCTGTTGGGTCAAAAAGAGTGTACAATTGAAGGTCGTCAGCGTACATATGGAAATACAAATCAAATTTCCTGATGATAGTATCATTTGGCAACACATACAAACTGAATGCAGTAGGTCCAACAATGGAACCCTGTGGGACACCACAAGGATCTGACAAGGTACCATTAATGCTTAGTCTGCTGCTCCTGTCTGATAGGTACACTCTTAAAATTATATTACTCTTGTTGTGTAAAAAATTAAACAACGGTCACAGCTCATTTTGTTGAGTAAAACCTTACTCAACGTTGGATAAACTTTACACAACGTTGGGTAAACTTTACTCAACGTTGGGTAAACTTTGCTCAACGTTGAGCAAGATGTGTTCAACATTGAGTAATATTGACTTAACCGAGTAACATTTTACTAAATGTTGAGTAAGATTTTACTCAACATTGAGCTGTGACCTTTTTACTCAACAAAGAGTAAAATGATTTTTAGAGTGTAGGATCTGAACCAGTTCAAACCTTGTCCCGTATGCCAAGCTCATAATGCAATCTATCAATCATGATTTTATGACAAACAGTATCAAAGGCACAGCTCAAATCGAGCAGTACCATGAAAACACCTTTGCTATGTGCATTTTTGTAAACCAACTGCAGTTTTTCGCCAAGGCTGTTTCTAACCATATAATTATCAAGTGATTTGACAGCTTGCTTTTCAATGAGCTTTGAGACAAAGCAAAGATTCGTAACTGGTCTATAATGTTTCAAGATGTTTGCATCCAAAGAAGCTTTCTTTAAGATTGGAGTAACAATAGAATTTTTCATACACTAAGGAAATTCAAAAATACCACTTTGTAAGGACTCATTGACAATCTTTGTTAATAACCCTTACTCTCGCACGCTTAAATACAGTCTAAGTCAATGGTACGAAAGCAGTAATGTTCTGCTTGAGGAACCATGTCGGCACAGGATCCAAACAACATGACATTGTTGGAGCCTTACATATTGCCTTCAGTACATCATCCTCACTCAGAATGTCAAACTCAGAAAGTGAGCAATTAACTGTAACCTGCGGATCCAAACAGTCAGGATCAGTTTGATCTTTTTCAAGATCCTCATAGATTATCTTAGTTGTTGAAAGGGTTGACAAAGTCATTTGCAAGATTCTGTGCCGAGTCATGTGCTGGTAATATACTTGTTCACACTTATTAATCAAACTATTCACTGTTTTAAAGATAGTTTTGCTATCAGCAAGGTCCAGTTCATTTCTAAAATAAGTTTGTTTGGCATTGGTCAATGATTTTGTGGGTAGCGGCGCGCTGATCAATCAATATGCAGTTGATGATCCGATTCAAGTTTTGACTTTGTTATTATTTTTACCTGCAAATATAACTGAATGATTGAATAAATAACTGAATGAATGAATGAATGAATGAATGAATGAATGAATGAATGAATGAATGAATGAATGAATGAATGAATGAATGAATGAATGAATGAATAGAAAGAACAAGTCATTATTAAAGGTAATTGATGAGGAAAAAAATTAAAATGCAATTTAGGAATGCTGTATCTATAGATTTAAAATTACAAATTTGAGATGCACATTAAAGTCCTTGAAAGTTTATAAGTCCTTAAAAGTTTATCACACGTCAGAAGAGAACATATTGGAGATAAACTGTTTCCCATAAAGTTGGAATATCACCTCAGTGACATGAAATTGATGGTTGTAGTGGCTCCACATTGCATCAAACTAATTGAGCTAAGCCTGTAAGGGACCGTTCACAAACTCTTCTGGGGGTCGGTACAGCTATAATGATGTATTAAAACCAAAAATATATCCAAAATAATGTATGTTATTCTTAAACCCGGTGTAGCAGGAATGTAAGTCCCCCGTTCATATTGTCCGGGTTGTACAGTAAAGTATGGGATAACAACTCTCACGCAAAATTAGGTTTACGCTTTATTCCGTTATGGTCTATCGAAGGCGGACTACCATTTCAGGGGGACAACGATTGTTTTCACACCGGTATTTGCGTCAAAAATTTTATGATCGTTTCATTCTTGTGTTATTTATTAAAACGAATCCAATGCAAAGGAGAAAATCGGTTAAATTCAGATAATATTTTATCAATGACAAAACGACGTTGTTAAATGTAACTTTTGAAACATTTTTATTAGAGTTTGTCTAATGATTTCACGGAACATATTCTTCTTGTCTTGTGGCGTTATTGTAAGCACTTTTGGAGTATAAACACAGCCGTTAACGTTAACAAGGAATAGTGAAGATTTGTAACAAAAAAACCTTTATAGAGACGTCGACAATTAAACGGGGTCAGTAACAGTAAAATAAGGGTCAAATGGTTTAAATCTAATAACTATAACCGACAATTGTGTTCATCTCCAAACCCAAAACTAACATTAGAAATATCCTTAACCCTCGTCTTCCTGTCCATTTCTGTAACACGTCTTCCTTGGAGGTGGTGGCACGCCAAAAGTTAAGTTGTTTGGTACTATGGAGTGGTAACCACTTCCATCTTAGGAAGACGATAGATAAACCTGTCCCACCATTTGTCTTAGCTGTACATTTCTAGTAAATTGCATAACTTTCTATGGTATTTGTGCCGCCAGTTCGTATAATAAGTAGCATAAGTTGCATTCATATTACCGTATTATCTTAGATTTTATTCAGGCTCTCAAAATCAAGTATTCATTATAATACAGTTATGTATGAGGTACGGAAATCGACTTTAATATGAACGCTTTTCAGCGACAATGCATACGATGAAAACAAATCAACAATTTATGGACATTTAAATCGAGCCTTGCCGTATTCATTGCAATTCAGCTTACCATGCTTGCTATCAAGTTTCTACTTAACAACATCTTGAGGGATTGCTTTTTGTATTCATGAATACAGAAGGTTGCAGCTCTACTACCCTTGAATAATATCCTATCCTTTACTTAACTTTTGGTTATGTCATCGCATCTTGATGCAGTCAAAATTGCATCTCAAGTTAAGATGTAGTGTTTACATAGAGGGCCAAGTCAGGGATTATCACCGATATCTGCTCGCTCTATCCTGTTTCGTAAACTTTAACGAAAACGAAAATCTCTCCACACGGGAGCGTCAAATCTAGATGTATCTAGATGAATGTGCATTTCCGAAGTGCAAATTGTGTTCACATGGTCGCGCGTAAATCTGATGTTACTACCATGGCACATATTCATACGCTTGAGTGTGCGTGTGAGTGGAAATAACGCAACTACACGTTTGTGTACGCGCAGCCATTTACGCTCGTGCGATCGTTTGCTGAAGTCCAGTTAAATTTAGATGCATCTGGATGTGTGAAGTACAGATTGATTTTACCGTACTATGTCTTTTCCATGTTTACTAGCCCAACTTTTTAAAGGAATTTAAGCCAATATTTTAAACATAAGCTGTGTCTATAGTGCTAATAAGCATTAACATATTTAGCAATTTGCACATTCGGATAAGTTTTCTTACCTGTTTGTTTGATTTTTAATTGTTTGTTTGTTTGATTGTTTGTTTTAGGTTTAACTTTGTTGAGTTTGAGAGCTAATGTTTAAAAAGTAAACAAAAATTGACCAATACCATTGAAAAGTCAGCGAATTATTAATTCAAAATATTTTACAGGCGTATCATGTGATGTATTACCTGTGTCTTAAACGTCATATTCCTCTAGACATTTGCAGCAATGTCTAATATCTAGAAAATTGGAAATCATCCTGGGTGTAAATCTTTAATTTTAATCAGATTCACGGGGGAATTTGTGTCAATTAAAGTAGATGGTAGTTGACAATGATATCCCGGGATATTGACCCCTCACCAGACTAAGTGGATGAAAGAGTAGTCCCAAATGGGCGCTTGCTGTAAAACGACGTATTAGGTTCGTTTTTTACAAATGTATAGACATAATCCATCAAAAATCAGGAAAAGGCTGTCAAGAGAAAGCAAAACATAATTGTTTCTATTGGCTTATTCTCCGATAAAGTGTGCAACTTTGCCGTTTTGGTGTCGCTCATGTTCGTGTTGCTTGTTTAACGTTGGTAAACCTATTGCAAATGATTTGAGTGGTTTAGGTGATACATAAGAGTCACATTAGTAACATATGTGAAGTTAAATAATTTATCATTCCAGGATAGTAGATAACGATTAATCTGAACATGCAAAATCGTTACTTTTCCCCATGTCGCCAGCCATACTTGTTATGTTCTATGTGCCCCCATTCTTAAAATATTCGGGCATATCAAACGCATAGCATGCTATTTGGTATTGATAATGACATATAAAGTTTAATTATATTAAGTATTTGATATGGCATAAGAGCTTTGTAAAGCATGTCGCCAATATTGCAAACAGATACGAAGCAGATTCTAAAATCGATAACAAAGTGTGAAAATGAATTTGTTGATGGATGATTCCGCATTAGGATTATCAAGTAAACTTCAGTGTTGAATAACATATATGTTATATAGAATTATATATTTACAATCATGATTTACAAGGATATTAATATCAAAAAAAACCTATGTGACTGTCACGTCGCGACAGATACGAAACGCACATTTTGCTGCCTTCTCGCAAAACGCGGTACACTATGAGCAAAATACTACACCACAGTGTAGTATGTGTAAAGCTCCTAATTTAGTGTAAAGATCAAGTTTGTAAGAAAACTAATTTTCTCCATAATGAATATTAAAAAAAAAGATTCCAACAGATACGAAACGACAGATACGAAATTTAGGAATAGCGAATACAATGGTTAAAAAATCAATAATTTTTAAAACATCTCCCATGCACTTTTTCTTCTTCCGAAACCATGAGAGTTTATGATTTTGTATGTTTTTTATGGGTTATTAGTAGTCGAAATTTCAACATTTCTCTTACCAAAATTGCACGGTTTATCGGAGAATGTTCCTATTGTGATGGTCAAAAATTGTACTCTTTCAGGATGAACTTATCGTTTCGTGACTGTCATTGACTGTATGCAAGAAAACATAATAAATCGCATGTATTTTAAGATACATGGGCGACAGTACCGTGAGTTGAAGCTATACATTAGAAGAAAAAAGGACATTTATTTCCAAATGTGGGCAGGATTTTCATTGATCTAATGTAGCAATTGCTGTTATTATTTCTACCCGTAAATGAATGAATGAATGAATGAATGAATGAATGAATGAATGAATAAATAATATATTCTTCTTGTCTTGTGGCGTTATTGTAAGCACTTTTGGAGTATAAACACAGCCATTAAAGTTAACAAGGAATCATGAAGATTTGTAACAAAAAACCTTTTATAGAGACGTCGACAACTAAACGGGGTCAGTAACAGTAAAATAAGGGTCGGATGGTTTGAATCTAATAACTATAACCAACACTTTTGTTCATCTCCAAACTCCAAACTTACAGTAGAAATATCCTTAACCCTCGTATTCCTGTCCATTTCTGTAACACGTCTTCCTTGGAGATGGTGGCACGCCAAAAGTTAAGTTGATTGGTACTATGGAGTGGTAACCACTTCTACCTGAGGAAGACGACGGATACAACTGTTAATCCCGCCATTTATCTTAGCTGTACATTTTTAGTGTAAATTGCATAACTTTATAATAACAATAATAACTTTCTATGGTATTTGTGCCGCCAGTTTGTATAATACGTAGCATAAGTTGCTTTCATATTACCATATTATCTTGGATTTTATTTAGGGTCTCGAAATCAAATATTCATTATAATACAGTTTATGTCTGAGGTACAGAAATTAAGTTTAATATGAACGCTTTTCGGCTACAATGCATACGATGAAAACAAATCAACAATTTATGGACAATTTAAATCGAGCCTTGTCGTATTCATTGTAATTCAGCTTACCATGCTTGCTATCAAGTTTCTACTTAACAACATCTTGAGGGAATGCTTTTTGTATTCATGAATTCAGAAGGTTGCAGCTCCACTACCCTTGAATAATATCCTATCCTTTACGTAACTTTTGGTTATGTCACCGCATCTTGATGCAGTCAAAATTGCATCTCAAGTTAAGATGTAGTGTTTACATAGAGGGCTAAGTCAGGGATAATCACCAATATCTGCCTGCTCTATCCCTGTTTCGTAAACTTTAATGGCGAAATTCTGTATGTAGTATGTAAGTAATTCATTGGGACTCTCCACACGGGAGCGTCAAATCTAGATGCATCTAGATGAATGTGCATTTCCGAAGTGCAAATTGTGATCAAATGGTTGTGCGTGAATCTGATTTTACTACCATGTCGCGTATTCACACGCTTGAGTGTGCGTGCGAGTGGAAATAATGCAACTACACGTTTGTGTACGCACAGTCATTTACGCTCGTGCGATCGTTTGCTGAATTCCAGTTAAATCTAGATGCATCTGGATGTGCGAAGTACAAATTGATTTGACCGTATGGAGAGCCCCATTATGTCTTTTCCATGTTTACTAGACCAACTTAAAGGAATTTAAGCCAATTTTTAAACACTAGCTGTGTCTATAGTGCTAATAAGCATTAACATATTTAGCAATTTGCACATTCGGATTAGTTTTCTTACCTGTTTGTTTGTTTTCTTATTGTTTGTTTGTTTGTTTGTTTTAGGTTTAACTTGGTTGAGTTTGAGAGCTAATGTTTAAAAAGTAAACAAAAATTGACCAATACCATTGAAAAGGCAGCGAATTATTAATTTGAAATATTTTACAGGCGTATCATGTGATGTATTACCTGTGTCTTAAACGTCATATTCCTCTAGGCATTTGCAGCAATGTCTAATATCTAGAAAATTGGAAATC
>JXSR01S015100.1:48232-58976 GCA_000969725.1 Ophiothrix spiculata | reverse complement strand
ATTTTGAGGAAAATCAACAGAATATATAGGGTTTACTGATCTTTGAACACATTTATCTCAGTTGTACATTTTACTCCCTGACAACCTTTGACGGACCATAACTTGACTTCTGGAAATCGAGTGAAGTTCATTGAGGTGTCATTTTAATCCTTATAATATGGTTTTTGCAAATATTTCCAAAAGTGAAAATGACAAGAGGCTGCATTAACAGCTTGTTTGGGATGGAAGGTCATATTTATGAAATTATTGATACAACTAAAAAACAATAATTCCATGGATAATGTAAGCAAGTGTGCAGGATGCAGAGTGATCCAGTAAATCAGATATTTTCACATTTACATGCAGTTGGCCCTGCACTCTGAGCTATTTAACATTGCTCCTTACATTTTAAGGAGATGTGATTGATAGTTTACACACCATCCTCACCAAAAAATTGCACAGCATGGATGTTTTAAATAGTTTGACTTGTTTCATGTCTTTCCGAGGTACATAAAGTATGATTTTTTAATTTTTGTTGTGGAAACTATGCAAATGCATTTTATTTTACTTTTTTGTTTTAATTTTAAATCTGCATTTTTGTACAATGGATGTATTTCAGTTTGATGCATTTTCTTTAATATGATAAGTACTTTTAATGATGTTTTTATCTCATTTATGTTTATCTTGCAGAAAATCACATTAAAATTAACAAAAGACTCCAATGGGTTGGGATTTAGCATAGCAGGGGGGAAAGGCTCCACACCGTACAAAGGAGTTGACGATGTAAGTCCACATTAGTTTAAAATTTTATTGATAATGTATTACTAGATTTTTAGATATTATACATTGTCAAAAGCAGGCCAGTAACCACAACAATTTTGTTGAACCCATACTACTTTTTCTTGTTGTGAAAAGTGAAAAAAAAAAACCCAAGACTATCAGGGATTTACAATCTAGTTTTTAACAAAGAAAGTCATAACTTTGGGGCCCAAAATTTTAATTTGGCGATATCTTGTGATTAGTTTAATTTCACGGCATTAAAATTTAGCGAATTTGGAAACTTTCACTTTTTGGGTGCATTTTCATTTCACTAATTTGAATCATATTGCTATTCAATGCTATGTTAACAATTATTTTAGCGGCATTTTAATTTAGCGAATTGTGATACTAGCGAAATTTCATGCTTTACAGTACGCGTCTGGTTGAAAGTAAAGACCCCAAACCTGTAGATTACAAATTTAAGCCATACTATGGCCAGCAACTTATGTCATTGGGCAAGATATTTAATATCAATGGCTTCCTTGACTCACAATGTATCATAGTTGCAATGTAAGTTCCTGTATCTGACATATTTCAGATTTTTATAGATTTCTCACTCAAATGTTTGTGTTTATTTTCCTGATTATAGGCAATTTTCATCTCCAGAATATCAGAAGGCGGAGCTGCGGATAGGACGGGGGTGTTACAAGTAGGGGATAAAGTTCTAGAAGTAAGCCATAATCAATAGTACAAATTCATGATATTTTTACCTTGAGAGTTTATGAAGTTATAACCTAATTCAGGATTGTTTTTTTATGAGAAGCGGGTTAGTGCAGCCTTACTTCATCATCTTTGCAACAATGAGTCGCAGGTTCGATTCCCAGCTCTTGTGTTGTATGTGCAATTGGTTTTCAGTCCATTCTTGTTTTTTCAGGGTTT
This sequence comes from Ophiothrix spiculata, assembly GCA_000969725.1. NCBI lineage: Eukaryota > Metazoa > Echinodermata > Ophiuroidea > Amphilepidida > Ophiotrichidae > Ophiothrix > Ophiothrix spiculata. The sequence continues at coordinate 57,299 of JXSR01S015100.1, read as the reverse complement.
CTTTGGGAACTCCGATGTTTGCCTGCAAATTTGGAATAAAGGGGTATCTTTGACTGCAATGGAATTGAACTTCTGTGTTGAGATTTTCTGGGTTACCCTTGGCTATCACACTAAAGAATCCTTTCTTTCATAGCCCAACAATAATCATTGTTATAACAAAAAGAGGAAATATAGCTGAACTGAATTTAGAGACATTTTTGTGAGATGATTTTATCAAAATCAGAAAAAAATCAGAAATTCAACCCAAGTTGTGATTGTGTACGACAAACCAGCTGTAAGTGAGACCTCTTATCATTTTAACTCTTTTTCAGTGTTAATAAAGTCAATGTAATAAGGATTCAATTGAATTTCACTTAACATGTACAAGTCAGATTATGGTATGAGGTTGATATGGAGTGAAACGTGAAACTAAGATGAATGCCTTCCAAGATCAATAAAATAAAAAATAAATAAATACTGGGGATTTATAGTGCTCTATGCCTCCCAGATTTGTAATTCCACGCAGCCTCTGTACACTTTACATATGTGTTTGCTGACCACTGTGGCCCAAGTAAGATCCATTCCACACCAAGCATCATTTCAGGTTCTGCGACTTCCTGTAGGGCGCTAAACCTTGATCAGCCCACATATGCACCATCGCTTCCCGGATCAGCTCCCAGAGTTTCGTACGGTTTTCCACAAGACAGTCGTTAGTTCCTTGTCCAGGAGAATTTTAAGCACACTCAACATTTGGCACCAGCGGGGTTCAAACTCTGGACCTTTCGCACCGTAAGCAAGAACCTAACCGTTTGAGCTAACTTGACTGCTAATACGCCATATTTTTTTGTTGTTGATGTTGATAGAAAATTCATTTCCAATCAGTTTGAAATGACACTTTTTGAAGAAAGTATAAATACCATGAATCTGAAAAAAACACACCACCAAATTACAATCTTTTCAGGTGTTTTCACTTGTAGTGCAAAGTGAAGTTTGTCACATTCATGACTCCTTCATGGTGCACGATATCAGTTTAGATGCTTAGGGTAGAAGTGATTTGAGTAAGAGTCAAGGTTTTTTTTAAAGATAAATAACTATTTGATGTTTGTTATTTCTCTACAGATTAATGGTGTTGAAATGGGTCTTGCGAGTCATGATCAAGCTGTAGCATTACTCACTAGTAGCCGAGATATTCATTTGGTTGTATTCAGGGAATCTATGGAAGTAGAACATCATGAACCAATTGTCAGTAAGTTGAACTGAAACTGAGAATTGTACGAATTGCGGTACATTTGTTAGTAGCAAGGGACGTTTTACACCAACTAATTGCCCTCAAATGAACTTTTAAAATATTGGTTAAGATATTTTTCAAAGTTTTTTCCCACTGCCAGCAAACCCTACTGTATGTTCACTTATATCAATTCAGGCTCAAAACATGAAAAAATTATTTCAAAATTAATCAACATACTCAAACAAAACAAATTAAGTGTTTAATACCCAACTGCTAAACTGCATTTTTTTTTCTATTTTGGATAATAATACAGTTGATGCTGCTTAATTGAGATTTTCAAACAGGATTTTTGGATATGTTTCTTTATGTTCAAAATGACATGTTAATTGAGATATGTCTTCTGACAAAAGTGATAATTTTTGGCTAAATTGTTCTCCCAGATTTCAAGATAATTATAATATTAAAGTTGGTTAAACATTTGAAGTAAAGTGTGGAATGACAAAACAAAAACCACAATCTTAAATTCTGTCAAAAAACATCTATCAAAAATCTTGTCCATTCGAGAGGCCTATATATTCTTTCACTGTGGTCCACTCTTTGTATGAGTAAGTCCATTCTCATTTTTTTATGCCCTTACAACATCTCATTAATAGCGACTTCTGAGTTTTGATTAATCGGGATGCTTTCACTGCTGTAGAGGTATACAAATGAGCTGGTGTCAACTGTGATTTTTTGTATTTTACTCAGAACATGAACCTCCAGAATATGCAAGCCGACTAGCAGATGGCGATCTAGCCAATCACATCGTAGAACCGGCCATAGAAGAAGTAGAACTTATGAGAACGGGCGGCCCTCTAGGGTTGAGTATAGTAGGCGGTATCGATCACTCTAGTCATCCATTTGGTGCTGATGAACCAGGCATATTTATTTCAAAAGTAAGTGCATTATTTAGATGAGAGGAAGGAGAGGGGCTAGAGGTATGAGCAGAATCAGTCATGTGAGAATAAGTTAAGCGTAGAATACGTTACCGATTAGTCATCCATTCCATTTGGTGCCGATGAACTGGGGATATACATCTCTAGGGCTACGTATAGTAGACGATATCAATTCACTCTAGTCGTCCGTTTGGTAAAGATGAACCAGGGATATTCAATTCAAAAGTAAGTGTGTTATTTTTGTGAGAATTATGTAGGAGTTGGGTGTGTGAGAATAAGTGGCGAATAGGTGGCCCTCTAGGGTTAGGTATAGAAGGTGCTATCAATAATTTAGTTATCCATTTGGTGCTGATGACTATGGATATTTATTTCAAAAGTAAGTATATTATGATTAAGGACAGATACAGGTATTTCCAATGTTTAGTTCCCTAGATACATTTGTATATAAAAGACATTTAAAAAAAAATCTTCCACATTCATATTATACATGGTCAATATTGATACATATCATGGATTATATAAAATGATAATTAAGTAAGTACAAAAATCCATTATGCAAATAAGATGCTTAATATCTCCGTAATATAAATACCTTCCCCCAACAAGATTCACTGGTATCCGTATTATGATTTGCATACAGTGAAACAAGTGTCAACTAAAAGGTATATACTAACTGCTGTGTTATGCAAATGAGCTCATTATCTTAATTTGAATATATGCAAATTTATGAGAGTTGACCATAACCTAGTCAACTAAAAGGTATATCCTAACTGCTATGTGCTATGCAAATGAGCTCATTATCATAATTTGAGTATATGCAAATTTATGACAGAGTTGACCATAACCTATTCAACTAAAAGGTACATACCAACTACTAACTGCTGTGTTATGCAAATGAGTTCATTATCATAATTTGAATACTCATGCAAATTTATGATAGAATTGACCATAACATGGTATTGAATCTCATGAATTTCGAATGGGCTCAGGTAATTGGTTGAAGAATCAAGAGTATAATGTATAATGCCAATCAAAAGGTGTACACTAAATACAAGATGGTTCGCGAACAAGTAGTCTCGCCTGCGTATCGACCGCCTACTGAATTGACCGCCTACTTAATCATTCAGTTGTGGGGTGGATCCCAAGGGAAAGGTCATACAACGGGGTCACCATTGGCACTTTTGATCGCTGGTCCAAGACGAACAATTTGACACCTTAATCTTTGAAATCGGACAAAGTTGAAAATTTGACCCCAATGGAAAGGTCGGACGACGGGGTCACTATTGACACTTTTGATCGCTGGTCCAAGACATACAATTTGACACCTTAACCTTTGAAATAGGACAAAGTTGAAAATTTGACCTTTCTTATAGGTACGAGTTCGTGATGAAGAGGAGGAGGAGGATTCATTATATGTATGATTTAATTAATCACAGTCGCCTGTAGACCAAATAGAAGTGATGATGGAAGAAAATATTAGCTTTATCGCTAGTGTCCGTATATGTAAACAACAAATGGAGGCTTTTGTGCCACAAGTCTGTATTTTCATTTCTGACCATATTAACATATGGTATCAATTCCACCAAATTGTCAATCTTGATGGATTGATAATTTTGTGTTTTCAAAACTGTCAAAATGCAAATACATTACTGTGGCACTAAGCCCTCGTCATTGTGGTTATTTTGAAAATTGGATGTACAGCATACAGAAAGGCCAGGTCTATCATGCTGAAAGGTGTATTACAGCATTTAAAATTATTAAGTTTGCCTGCTTACTGCGACGTCTAACTCGAGCGTAACACGTGTGATAGTTGGCGTTTCAAAAGCACTGGAATTAGAGCAATCATGCGCTGTAAATATGTGCGTAAATGAGATGACTTTCAAGCAAACAGGGTAGCAACAAGCATTGTTTTCCAAAAACCAAGTGAACGGAAAAACTTAATTCTCCAAATAATGTATGTCCGAGATTCAGATGCAAAGCTTTAACTTATCACAGCTATATAAAGGGTTCTCTGGCAAAATGAGCAGAAAGTCACAAATTTCAAACTTGAATATATGGCATATTTTAATTCTCTATAATCTCAGCTTTCAAATGATTATGTAAATTGTCACACTTTCTTTCTCCATTCTACATTTAGAGATCAAAATACAAGGCAGTCCACTGAAAATAAAAATTAGCTGCTAATCGATTTTGAAATATCCGATTACTATAGTGTATGATAGCAAAATGTAATCAATAATTTGTGATTAATTACACTTCCCTCCATAATTGACATTAGAAACTCAAAGTATAGTTAAACACTTATCCATAGATGTGTTTTATGTCAAAATATTGAAATTCGACCTTATCATCATACATTTATTTTAGAAGCCTTTTATTCAAAATCTTAATATGCGACTTTCTGCTCATTTTGCAAGAGCAACCCACATATTATCTATACACACAATATATTGGTCAAACCGAATGTCAAATATTATAGAATTTAACACCTTGCTTTTGTTTTTTATTTAGATTGTTCCCAATGGTTCAGCAGCAGAAACCAATTTGTGTGTAGGAGATAGGATATTAGAAGTCAACGGTTTGGACATGAGGGACGCCAAGCATCAAGAAGCTGTCTCAGCATTATTACATAATACACAAAGAATACACCTTATAGTCAGGCATGACCCGCCACCTAGGGGATTACAGGTAATCTATATATCTCATAATACACAAAGAATACACCTTATAGTCAGGCGTGACCCGCCACCTAGGGGATTACAGGTAATCTACATATCTCATAATACACAAAGAATACACCTTATAGTCAGGCATGACCCGCCACCTAGGGGATTACAGGTAAACTACATATCTCATAATACACAAAGAATACACCTTATAGTCAGGCATGACCTCGCACCTAGGGGATTACAGGTAATCGACATATCTCATAATACACAAAGAATACACCTTATAGTCAGGCATGACCCGCCACCTAGGGGATTACAGGTAATCTACATATCTCATAATACACAAAGAATACACCTTATAGTCAGGCATGACCCGCCACCTAGGGGATTACAGGTAATCGACATATCTCATAATACACAAAGAATACACCTTATAGTCAGGCATGACCCGCCACCTAGGGGATTACAGGTAATCGACAAAATCCCTCAGCTTTTTCTGTTGAAACATGGTGATAAAAATTTGTTATGAATTTTATAATTCATTGTCACTAAAGATTCTCTTAAGGGGCCTGTTAATCCCGGCAGCTTGTTCTAAAGCAGAATTTGGTTTTTCTGCATTTTCTGATACTTCAGCTTGTTATCTTTTATTACAGACAATAAAATACTACAAAGCAAAACTTTTAAACTTATTTATAGGCAAAATTTAAAGATTATTTTGACATTTTACAGTAAAAAAACACGTGGCTGTTGGCGGGAAAATATGGGCATAGATACGCGTCCTATGTTTTGCGTTTAGGTTGCGTGTTTTGGTGTGCGTGTCTTTTTGCGCGACAACAAGTACTGCGGGCGCGGGTGAACGCGTTGCGTTATGTTCTTGCATGAGCACATTTGTTAAAATCCCGCAATAAACTTGTCAATGTTGTAAACAAAGACCAAATAATTGAACATTGGTATTTTAGATTTCTTTCAATATTTACAATATAAGGGGCTTAAAATTGGATCTGAAAGTTGAGCACAATACTTACCAATAATATCAATTACATAATAAGTTTTAATGTCCGATGCCCAAGGTTTAGACCTCAAAATTCATGGATTTTAGGTCAAAATTAGCGATTTCTTCATTAAACATGGGATTTCTTCATTTCAGTTTTGATGAAAAAACATCATTTTTACGGGAAACGTAACTAAAAAAACTAAAAAGTACAAAGAAAGCTTTTTCAACCATTATGTTCAGTATATCAAAATCTAGGATCGCGTTTCTCATTTTTCAATTTAAGGTCCTAAAATCAAAGATATTCATTAGTTTCTATCAAAATTGATGCATGATAAATGTCGGAAACGGCACAATCAACATGGTTTTCATTATATTTCGAAAAATTCTGTTTTATTTGAAAAAATAAAAAATGCGATCCTAGATAATTTTGTGCAGTTTCCAAAAAACGATATGTGATAAAATGGCAATAGCAATTTTTTTAGTTACTTTTCCCGTTTCAATTTTAGGCAAAAATCACCGTTTTTTGCTATTGTTTCCAAATATGGTCATTTTTGAACCAAACCAATAACATAAGCAGATTCCTTGTCAAATTTTTTTCCTAGAAATGTATACTTTTCTTTACTGTAACTTAATATTTTTAGACTTATAAGCCATAAAAGAAAGTCAAAAAATAAGCCTTAACAGGCCCCTTAATAGATTTGTTGAAATTCAAATAGAATTGTTTGAAAAGTTAGATGTTTCTTTCAGGTTAAGGTTTAATTTGTTTGTTTCCATCTTACATTACAAACAGTAACAACAATTGATAATTATAAATCTACTAAGGAATTTTTAAAGGGGAATCAGGATACGCCGCCATCTTTTGTCGCTCATGGAGCAGAGTTATTGTACCTCCGGATATATTCGGAGTTTGGCCCGATATCCAGGCAGAATGCATAAATCTTCACTTGACGCATATACAGCGTGTGCATTTTGTTTCCCGCGCAAACTGTGTCTGCGTTTCAAGTAGCGTGTATTGCGACTTGCTCTGATTAAAGTATGCCAATTTTCCTGCTGTTCGTTGCAAAGACCCTTGAATGTTTGGCACGCGGAGCCATAAAATGCCGGAGGTACAATAACTCACCCTCCATGAGCAACAATCCAAGATGGCTGCCGTCCCATAGGATTTGCACAGCAGCGAAATCAAAATGGTGGCGAGTACTGGTTCCCCTATAAAAATTCCTTAAAAATCTACTCATACATTCTAAATTCAACGTGTCCAATTAGTGGATTGAAAATTTACAAAGCACCCCTTGAGCTGCGCTCCGACTGTGTGAAGTGCGATTAGTTTGTATGGTTGTTACACTATTTATATGATGATTTGTGAAATTTTGACATTTTAAGGTTTTGTAAAAGCAATCTTTTCAAGAAAGATTTTGAAAAAGTATTACTTCAGTCACGTATGAATAAGTTTAGTGAATTTGCATTCCAATTTGCTTTGGATGTGGCAAAATTAATGCACTTGGGGTAACATTTGATTGCTGTCTGTCCAATCTTGGCTCCCACACAAAATTCACTGGGTGTACATCGATTTTGTCCCATTTCACTTGCGACATGACATGAATTGTACATTATTAACTTGAAAATTATGTATGAATGTTTTAATAGAGTAACAATGTGCTGAGATGTGAGTACTTTCAAGAACAAAAAGTATTTTCCTGATTACACATATACATAATAGGGACTTAAAAATGGGAAATCAGATCCAAATAAAAAAAGTTACAAATATCATGAAAATAAAAATTCTTTAGAATTGTGATTGTTTGTTATGTACAGAGTTGTTTCTGATATACAGAGTTTTATTATGCTCTCTTACAAATCAAAAAAGTGGGTCCCGTAAAAATGTCTGTTTCCAATATTTTCTTCATAAATTTTGACTCGTACTTGAGACAAACAAATATATACGGCAAGACCCGGGCACTGGAGTATTGAAAAATATCGTCGCCTTGGTCTAATTGTTTCTATCACACCAGGCGCAAAAAGTCAGGGACTAAAGATTGCCTGGCATCTGCTTAAGAAAAAGGTTAGTCACAAGTAGCAAGAATACATATTACATTGTTAATAATCATTTTATATTTCTGTATTTGCCCGACAGGAAATCACAATAATGAAAGGTCCAGGTGAAAAATTAGGCATCAGTATCAGAGGTGGAAACAAAGGTCACCCCGGCAACCCTCTAGATAAGAACGATGAAGGAATATTCATATCAAAAGTGAACGATAACGGTGCTGCCAAGAGAGACGGCAGGCTAAAAGTAGGACAAAGAATATTAGAAGTAAACGGACAAAGCATGCTAGGTGCAAGGCATGGCGAAGCCGTGAGGGGACTAAGAAGTGCCGGGGATAGGCTAAACATGCTAGTGTGTGAGGGTTATGAACCGGATGAGGTGGAATATTGGCAGACAAGACCGGGTGTTGCCGGTAATCCGTTGCAGTCATGTGATAGTAGTAGGCGGACAAGTCAAGAGAGTATATCATCGATTGATAGGGAGATGACGACGGAAGAACTCAACAAATTAAATCAGGTGAGTGATATGGTAACAATTTTTATATTCTTAGATGTCTTTTTGATAGCACCAGTGTTCACTTTCTATTCATCAACCACTATTGTGTGATGCACAAGTTTTATAGATACATATAGCTTCTTATTCATAGAGAAATAATTTATAAATCCTTGATCCTGTAGTGTAGAGATCTATCTGATGGGCCATTCTTTGGGGTGGTCACAAACATCACAAAATGTTGTATCACATCTCGAGGGAGTGCTTAATTACAATTTACTTCCCAAAATACTATTTTGATATATAGCCAAGAAAAAACAAGACACATTTCATTTATAAAATCAATATACTTTTCAATATTTCGCCTATGTATGATTTTACAGTTTTTCAAGATTTTCTTGGGTGATTGAAACACTCAAAATTAAAATCTTTTGCTAAGTGTCATCCCTTGATGTGATATATAATATATTGTAACATAAATTAATGGTTTGTATACACAAAAGAGACTTCAAAGTTTAAACTGGAATTTGAAGCTGTAAATTTAATTATACCAGTCTATATTTAATCTGGTATTAAACTTAACTCTCTTTTGTGTATACAGACCAAAGATGCAATTTCAAAAATGTCATATGCCATACTTTAGACTGCTTGAGCACAGATTGACAACCGTTCTTTGCATTTGATGCAAGCATGATTGGAACCATTCTACCTCTTTCTTTATAAATA
>JXSR01S015100.1:33185-43454 GCA_000969725.1 Ophiothrix spiculata | reverse complement strand
TATGACCAATTTTGTAAGTACGTCTCTTTTTCTTCCATTCCAATGGGATCTACACAGTTAAGCAAGATATTACATATCACAATTACGGGTTATGGCATTATGATAAAAGCTAAAAGTACTCACAAAATTGATCATATCTTTTTTATTTTTCATCCGATTTCTATACTTTTTTCTGCATTTGAAAGCTTATTTAATCTGCTTTACTACCATAACAAGAAAATTACAATTTGGTGCTTTTATCAAGGTCAAAATCAGTTTTAATCCGTGCACAATTTTTTTTGATACACGTGGTACACTACATATTGTATACGCAAGGGTACAAGAAATCAACCCCGCATTGCCTCTACATCTCATGTGGTAGGATTACTGGTAAAGTGACATATATTCCATCGATTCATTTGGATTTCTGAATAGAGACTAAATTGATAGGTTTGTAATGTCAAGATATTTGCTGCCGATTTCAATTGATTTTATGTCATCGTGGAGAAATCACTTCAAATATAATAATATGCTACAGGGACTGTTTTGAAAATTCTGCAGGAGTTTTATTTTCCACAACTAAATAATAATGATTGCGCTGCAAGAGTTTTCTGTTATCCGAACAATGTAAAATAAAGACAAATTTAGACTCTTTTGTATTGAAAGAAATCACTGATTCTTGTACTTGAAATCTTGAATTATAATATCTTGAAGTCTTGAATTATAATATCTTTCTTTAATATGAATTTACTAGCTTTAGGACGGAGTGAAATTTCATATAGATTCATTACAGTGTATGTATATCAACTAGGAGTGTGTTTGACAGTTTGGGGGCAATGCCACCATTCGAACTTGACATCCAAACATATACTGCAGTTTACACATGTCCTGGGGGGTACTCAAAAAAAAATTGGTAGGTGTGTGCCGCACAGATTATCTAACTTAGGGTCTTGCGGAACTGATTTTGGCTCAAAAATAGGGTCTATGAAACTGATTTTCCTCCGAATTGAAGTCTCAAGAACTGATTTTTTTCACGTAAAATTACAACGTTTGGAGCTAAAAGTTGCTAAAAATTAGGTTGAAAACTTTATAAAACACACTCTTGAGCCATTTTCGCTAAAGATTGGGTCTTTGGAACTGAAGTAATCTTGAAATGGGCATCTTGGGGAGTGAGAGAGGAGACTTGAAAAGGGGGTATTGAGGGCGGCACATACCCGTACCTTTCATCAATGTAAGTGACACCCCCTCGGGACATATGTATGGGTACAAGAAATCAACCTAGCATTGCTTCTTCATTTTGCCCAATTTGATAACAGTAGAAGTGACATTCATTTGAATTTCTGAATCGAAGCTGCGAAGTGGTAGGTTCATAATGTCAGCATATTTGCTGATGATTTCAATTGATTTTATGTCATTGGGAAATAAATCACTTAAAATATGCTCCAGGGGATGTAGTACTTTAAACAAATCTCTAGAAATTTCATATTGCATCGTAAAAGAATATTTTGATGTGCTGTTATACTAAAATAGTGTGATTAAATTTGTGAGTAATGTAAAATTTAGATATGCAACATTTCTCACCTTTTACTTTCAGTTACAGTATGCGCCATGTAGATGGGTTGTTAATCATATGATCATATCCAAAAAGCAGTTATTGACTCCAATATTTATAATCTTGATTTTAATTAAAATTGTATATGATTAAAATAATGTTTTATAAACATTGTTACTACATTACATTCTTTCAGTTTCAAATATTTTTAATTGCATATGATCAAGAAAATGAGTTACAAATTTTTGCTAATTTTAAATTTGTATTTGTTAATGGCCTACTTAATGTTGCTACAATTTTTTTCACATCATGACTAGTTATTTCATTCTAAAGATTTAGCTATTTCTCTTTATTTTCAAACCAAGAAAACATAAGTGCTCTAACTCAAAATCAATATTTCCGACATCCAACTCATTTCCCATGATCATGTCACATATGGATTACAGAAAGTAGATCAAATAAAACATGGTCAGTTTTCCTCTAGGCGATGTTTAATGCATCAGAGAAAACACTTATAAATTGACCTAAATAAAAACATGTCAACAATTAACGGCTAAACCGATGTGACAGAACATGTATGTGCAACAAATAAGGCAATGGAAATGTAATTTCCTATGCTAGTGTTATTAAATTGGCAATGTGTTTATATTGGAGAATAAAGCCAGTTACGAAATAATTGGTAAATATATTAAAGGTGCATGGCACAATTGGTATTAATTTTCAAGCTTTACAAATTGGAGATAATGATACTACAAGAAAATTTGTGTTTTCTCATAACCTGTAAATAGTTTAATGCTCTAATAATAGTTCCTTTTAGTTACAGATATTGTCGAAATAGTTGCAAGTTTCTATAAAGGTATATAGTTGACTACAATAAGTCTCCTGTAGTTTTGTATGGGTCATTTTAGGTACATTTTAGCTTGTAAAATCGACAAACTCAACAGTGCAAACCAAATTTCAAAACTGTAATATGTAGGTGATGGTTCTTCATTCAAATAAAAAATCTGTAAAATTAAAATGCTTGGTTCGATTTTATAAATTTTCTAAATTCGGCTTCACATGAGAGATCCAATAAAAAGTGTCCAAATTCAGTTGAACCAGACCAACAATTCTTTTATGAACAATTTGGTATTTCATAGCTACCTATACTTTGATATGTAAATAAATTATGGTTACCCTAATTATATATGACACATTTTTACTTCTATCTCAAAAAAAGGACCATTTAGATTCAGATTTTAATTGGGTTATGAGAGGGAAATATGAACAATATTTCAATACCAAAATCTCACAATTTTTGATTAATAGTACAAGGTTTAAAACAATGCCATTAATCATGACAATCATAGCAAATAACAAGGAAATGAACAATAACTGAACTGCTACTTTGATACTGTTAATACCATTAGCTTGAAATGGGATTGTGGGCATGATATATCTGTGAGGCAAAAACATTCTCAAGAAAGAAAGTCTCCAGTCAAGTTCCATTATGTAAGATAATTTCTCCTGCCTTTGTAAAGTGACACCATTCAAACCAGTAGTGACCGCTAACAATTCCCCAAAGCAATACGGAATACTTGGTCAATTTAGTTGATCAAAATGCAATTAAGGGGACCTTTAAGTAAGGTAGACATACAATATACCTACTACAGTCCAACTTGAGATCAATATGTTATAAAAACAGACATTGAAGATGGGTAATTTAAAGGTTTCCTGATTGTATTAAGATAACATTGCAAAGTTTTTCAAACCGTTTGATGAAATGGATCACTGTTAATGTAGTGCAATTTTCTATGAAATTAGCTAGCTAAACCAGCTGTACAAAATCACCATTGCAAGATTCAGTCTATACTGATGCTTGCATAAGCATTGTATCGAGCATCCTTTTAAACACCCACATTATTGACAACACAATTTTGTGTAACCTCAAATTTACATACTTTTATTTGTTGTCAGCGCAATGAGAAGAATCCCTGTTTTTTCACGACGACTTTAATTGACTTAAAAAATTTCGGTAACCTGACCATAAAATTTAACCAAAACCCTATCGCTCAAATTTTTTTAACCTGTTGCTAAACCTAACCCAAACCCTATATCTAACCTGTATAACTTACTTTATAACCAAATTCTTGCCACATTTTACGGAAAAAATGGAAAGAATTTTTTTTTTAAATATATTTTTACAATTTTATCATCAGGAAAAAAAAACAGGGATTCTTCTTATTGTGTTGTCGGCCTATTTTGGTGCATTTTCAAGATTTCATATTATTTTCACATCCTTTGTTCAAACTGTTGAATTTTGAAATAAAATTACCCCAATCTCTGCATTACAATGTTATATCAGTTGTGTTTTGACAATAACAGTACAGGGAGACAGATTGAGTAAAGAACATTTTTCTTGCAATGTAGCTGTCAGCTTATTTAGCGATAGGTAACTGCTCTAAACTTAAACCAATTGGAAATCAAATCGGATTACTGGGCTATCAAAATAGTGCAGGAAGTCAGCCGCTGTATCTGTGTAAGATGTAAATACCTCAACCGATGTTTATGTCATCTTTTCTTTCAAATGGCAAACGTTTAGAAAATAATACCGGTTTCAAGACAAAATATTCAGGGAATTGTGTCAAAATAATTGTACAAGATGAAAAGATATAGGATGAGATATATTGAGAATAAGTGTGCACACACATATACACAAAGAAAAAAAAGATGGCAAAGCCTGTATTACTTTGAATGGGAAATTAATAAATTTTGGGGAATTTTTAAAAAAACAATACATTTTTAGAGATTGGATAGGTAAAGAAATAAAATAAAATGTTTGATTGTACTCTAGTTCATCCAAAAGGACAGGGAAGTTGGTAGGGAATCTTTTTATTTGTATTTATTTTTTGTGTTTTTGTGTTGTTGTTTACTTCAAATATGTACACACACTCACACCTCTGCACATACATGGTTCACTTATTTAAAAAAATTATACGATTCAAAAACGCATCTACATTCATTACAAACAACTAATTTGTAACACAGACCATTGTTCACATTTCAAAATGTATAATTGGGAAAACGAGAAAAATAATGTCTTCATTAATTTCCAAAATATAGGTTCACGATTTCTTTGTACAACAAATAAGCAAAAGAAATGTTTTTGGAGATTTTCAAATTTAGGGTTGGTAAGTGGAGTAAAACCCATTCAAGATTCAAGAAAGCACAAGACCTTAGTTTACTGTCTCAAAAAGAAAATCAGATTAATAGTCAATATCTACGTTGAGACTACAATTGCACAAAATAAAAGAACTCCACTTTTACATTCAATATTGCAAGCCATTACCAAATGGGAAGAACATGGTCAAGGGCTATGTTTGTCTACCCATTATGTTATCTGTACATCAACATACAGTAGTATATAAACACTTTCAAAATGTTCCACAAAATGAGTTTTGGTTTTAGATTATATGATTGAGTTTCTCTAGGACTATGAAAATAAGTACAAAGATTTTATGTATATGAGCTAACTTAAACAGATATTGAATTTCAGGGTAGTTTAGCAAGTAAACTGTTGTAAATAATGTTTTATTTTATAGTAAATATTTTTAAGTTTTTTTAAATTTTCAAGTTGGACAATGGTAGTTCTTAGATAATATTTGGTATCCTATGCTATCTTCTATAGACTGAAAAGTGCTTTTCATGTCAGAAATGCTCTATAATCTTGATAATTTATGTTCATCAAGGAACAAGAAATGAAAATGTGCTCCAACAAAAAAATGCTGGCGTAGGAGTTCATCTATACAGCAACAAGCAGAAACCTAGGCTGTACACACCTAGTCTATGCATGGCATGTGCATAAGTACTTGATAGTCACTCGCATCCAATAAGTGAGCCAACTAGGCAACCGTGCCATATGGATACAGGTTTGCATCAGGTTCCACTCACATCCAGTAAGCGAGCCAGATAGGTAACCGTGCCATATGTATACAGGTATGCACCAGGTTTCACTCCCATCCAGTCAGTGAGCCAACTAGAAAACCCTGCCATATGGATACATGCTTCCATCAGGTTTCACTCACATCTAGTAAGTGAGCCAGATAGATAACCGTGCCATATGTATACTGGTTTGCATTGGGTTAGCTACTCTAGCTAGGACAAGGTCTAGGCATACAACTAGCCACACAAGCACATGTATAGAGTAGTCAGCATTTTTGAATGACGGAGCATTTTGTTTTTGCATGCTTGCCTTGTGGACTACTATCTACTGCTGATAACATCGGATATTGGATATATTTGTGGGATCCATACAACGTTGGACTCATTGGGATATAATATAGGAGGCTGACTATAATGTAGAGAATGAACAATGGGAGCAGGAAGAACTTAGGAAATTGGTAAGAATTTTATCATGGAATGCTGTATATTTGTATTTGTTTATTTCTTAATTTTAGGAATACCGTAACTGACGGTTTTATTTGTCTGTAATATTTGTTTTGTTTTCTAAAACTCTTTATTTTTTCTAATTTTCGCTTTTGTATTTGACAATTTGTTTTGTTTTTTGTTAATGTTATTTTTTTAAATTATGCTTTTTATGTCAATGGTATTCTTATCAGTCAAGATTTTCACTTTGGTTTGTTTAATTTCTTGCTTTTAGAAACAAAGTTTGTCTCAGTGTATTTATTTGAGGTCATTTGTCATTCCTAAAACTTCAATTATGTACAATTGATTGAAGGGAAGAGCTTTCATTTTGATACCAAACATCATCTTCAACACATCCAAGAAAACTTCAGGCTACAGTATAATGCATCCATGCATTGTTATATTTTGGAATTAAAAGTAAATGTTTCTAATTTATGAATATAAAACTTACCTGACACAAACTAAGATCAACTTGGGTTTTTTTCAGCTAAAATTTTGTTAGATATTAAAAATTATTTTTATTGGAGATTTCACATCACCTGAATGCCAAAAAAAGATTTCAAGTGACATTTCATCATGTTAAAGCAAGAAAGTCTTAAGTGCAATGGTTGTTCTTTTTATTATATTTGAATGTACATACTGTATAATGTCCAGTCAGTAACCCTTGAAATGGTCCTTCAGGTGATGATGTCACCAGATTCTACTTTCTGTCACCCAAAGAACAATTATTTCAAGAGCCACTAACCTATGGGAGTCAGTGTTTTTGGATATTTTGCAATCTAGTAACTTAGTTTTATGTACGTTGTATGTGGCAGCTATTGCAGATACGGCTTTCTTGCATTCCCTTGGCAAATTTTAAGGCAAAAGAAATTTGTATATGTAATAGCTGCCAATCTAGGGTCATTGGCTCTTAAAATGGTTCTACCATCACCTGAAGAACCATTTCAAGAGCCACTCACCTATAGCAGGGAAATTTCGGATGATAAATAAATATAAAATTAAGCAGCCATTGCAGATGTGGTTTTCTTGCATTCGCATGACGTTAGTGTCTCAAATCAAAATAATGAAATATAGTATAAGTGAAAAACAAAGAAAAAAAGGGGTTTCTAAATTCAGATAAAAAATTGGTTCATAATTGCCATAAAAATGATGAATATTAAAGATTTAAATTCATTAATTATTAATCATTATTTACAAGATTCAAATCATACATCACCATTCACATTAGAGTTCATTTCTAAGTTTCTTTTAAAGATGAATGTGAAATCTCCAAAACTACATTTTCAAAAACACATGGTTTCTATACTTTGATATTTATGGTTTCTATACTTTTGTATTTTTGTTTTTCAAATCACCATATTCAATCATGTTCATCGGGTAATTTTCATAGAATATCTATTGCATGACACTATTATCATGCAATATTTATGGAACGACACAATTCATTTGCATAATGTCACTGCTCATAATTCATACCGGTATCAATTTTGTATCAGACATATATTGGATGTCATGCTGCATGATCATTTAACAGAGTCAAGTCGGTTACACCATAAAAACCGTGTTAAATTATCCCACGAGAGCCAAGACGATTTAACCTACTAATGTATGCGCATATCCATCAGTGCTTCGGCAGGATTAATATTCATCTTCTGAGCTTCACATAGAACCTTTGACAGCTACATTTAGGAGACTACAATTTTGTTTTGTATATTCATGATTAAAGGCATTAGCCACGATAACCATTGTGAACTTCAACTTTCCATGACACTTACTGATTTAATTGTATTTTTAGGAAGCTCTTCCAAGTGGTTAATTTCACGCTAGAGGTTTCAGTTTCATGAATTCTAGTTTTTCTAATAATTTCATTCAAAAAAGAGCAATGGTCTCAAACTTGGTACTGAATGAACAAGTTCATCAAGCTCTTTAATTTGAGTGGTAATTTGACAAAAATAACACATTTTGTGTAATGATTTAGTTAAAAAATACAATTTTGGTGATGAAAATGGCATCATTTTTCATAAAACACCACTTTTCAGTCACAATTTTCATAAACTAAATAATGATTAGAAATTGTAAAGCTGGTTTTACCTTATTGTGCAGACAATGTTTTAATCACTGAATAACTTTGATCCAGTTATCTAACTTCTTTCCTCATTTTATTTACTTCTGAAAAATGACAAAAGTGCTCGTCTGTCACGTCACGTCTGTCACAAAAATGAAAGGCCCATTTTTCAAAAGTAACTGGCTTTAAATGAGAAGAAAAATGGGTATGGACAATTTCATAGATGATTTGCAACAGAAGAAAACATGAAACTGTTATGCAAGATTTAGATTGTTATTGCAGTAAAGCAATTTCTTAAAAAATAGAGTGTTTTTTCAGTCCCGTCTGTCATGCCAGTTTCATGTTGCTACTATGCCGCTCTTAAGTCACTTAATTTTATGGTTTATTTTTCAATGCAAAAGTTTGAAGGTTTACTTTGATTTTATTCTAAACTTACAAGGGCTGTGCCCTTTACATTTGTTAATACCCTTCTTAAATTAAAACAAGTCATATCTTTTGTCCCATCTGTCAAGCATGAAATAAACCAACTACTAATTTATATACATATCCATTCTTGTTGAACTAGAATACTTTAAGTATAAGAGACAATTATTTATGCTTTGAATTTTTAGATCGCTGGCAAAGTAAAAATTAAATGGTGTTTCTAGAAATATACCATTATATTCTCAAAATCAAAACTTTTTGCATTTACCAAACCATTAATGAAAATATCGTGCTTCTGAATGTATTTAGCATTTCCAAACTTTTATAAAATCAATTAAAATCGACAAGCACACTTTTTGAAATTGAAAATTTATGAAAATAGACACACTGTTGACAGTTTGCTAAGGAACAAATTGAGTGGAAAATCATTTTTTTTGAAAACAAATAATAAAATTTTGTTTATTATTTGGATTCTATCATGTCTTTCCTTGGTCCAATTAAGTTTTTATGAATTTTCATATCCACATGGAATCGTGGCTAATACCTTTAAATATTGAAAATGCAAATTTGATGTTACTTGGAGGTGGCTTTTAGCATGCAGAGAGACACCCATTTTGTGATGTAATTGAGTTGTCATGTGTGCCTCAAGTACCTACTTGAAGAATTGGGGACCTGGCATAACTCATGAAATCAAATTGAATAGACCGGCTTGAATCAAGTCTTATGCGAGAGAGGATATGAGATAAAATGTATTGTGAATCTCAGCGTAAGGGGAACTGTGAAATGAAAACGTAACACCAATAGCTGCCTGGAAAATGCATTGAAAACTAGATGGGAAGATTTGTAAGGACTATTTGAATCACCTCATAGTAACTTGTGCATCTATAGCTGCCTTATGAAAGGATTGAATTTTGCAATTCAATAATTTTTCTTTATCATTGTCTTGTGCAAATATTTATTATTTCAAAATATTACAATTCAATAATCAGTAACTCAGGGGTGAACACCATTGATCTACACTCCCGGTCAAAAGTGTTTGCGCACAAAACCTTTTAACCAGCCATATCTTGTGAACCGTTCATCATTTGCGTAGTTTTTCTGATTTATATTTTACATACATAGATCTAAAAAAAACAATGAGAATTGCATTTACAAAATTTGAAAATATGGCGTTCTAAACATATTGTATACTTTCTTCTGCACATAAAAAATGGAGTTTAAATACATAACTGCACATTTGTTGGAAAACTTTGAAAATGTTCTTTACGGCTACACGGTGATAACGAGCATTGAATAATAAACTACATAGGTACCAAGACAATTGTAATTCTTTTCTCTTCTGGCTAGGTCCTTGCAAATTTTAAAAGAACTGGTCTGATTTTGAACTGATATATATAAAGCTTTCATTTACATCAAAAACATTTTGTGTTTCCCACATCAAAATATTTCTGGTGAAGCTCCCTGATTTGTTTTGAATGACGGGTGATAGCAGGACCATTTGTAGTGCTAATATATTGTTAAAACTGCTGGCAGAAAGTATTTCCAACACTTGAACATGCCAATACATGTACACTCCTTTTAGATATCAAAAAATATCATACGAATAATTAATCAGAAGCTGATCTGTGGGAATATTACATGTGTTTAACATGGTCTAGAAAGTGGGCAATTTCGAAAGTTATGGAGGATAAAATGCAAGAACAAAAATACATTTATTTATGTTGGATAAATAAGGTACCTATATAAACAAGATTTTTTATGATGTTGTTTGATATCAAAAAGGAGGGTTTTTGCATGTTGTTCAGGTCGCAGAGTACAAATAGCACAAATAGGATATTGTAGCACA
>JXSR01S015100.1:0-10652 GCA_000969725.1 Ophiothrix spiculata | reverse complement strand
TAAAACGATAATTGAGCAAAACTGATGTTTCATTAATCTTGGTCTTGCGATTTTTGAAACCTTATATGCATGGAAATGTATGCACCTGCTATTTGACATCAAATTTAAAGTAACAAAATCTAAAGTCAAAGCCTTAGAATGAAAGAAAAAGTCAAATGAACATTTTCTATTTTGCTCTTTGTTATCTCCTTTTATCCCCATTTCTTATAACACCTTTAACCATTATAGTTTTGTTTTTCTCCCTTTTCTCAACGAGTTTACTATGTGTGCTGCATCCCACTTGCATCCTAATGCACTCTAATTAGTATATAGTACATGCATGCCTTATTTGCATAAATTTGCATAGATCATATTCCTATAGAGTAGCTAGCGATATAGTTTCAAGTAGGTTAATGTGTAATTTCACTTGTAATGAACTCAAATTTAATTTGTTAACAGCGTAACATATTTCCCCCATGAATGGGTATATCATTTGCTTCATGATCATGTCTGGAAAATATCTTGATGTGGAAATTTCCACAATTTTGTGTGTATTTCTTTGATTGAGAGCTGAAATTCTCACTAAATAAAACATTTTGGCAACAAGCTTCCTGAATTACCTACACTTTCCAAGACTGTTCATAATTGTGATGGCTCACCCAGTGCCGGATTTACCTTTCCAAGGGCCCTGGGCCAGGCCTAAACTGAGGGCCCCATACACACCCATACACAGATTTTTAAGAGGCTGTGACTGCTAAACGTCAAAAATATGTTAGATATTTTTTACCCCCCCCCCCCCCCCCCCCGGGGGGGGGGGGGGGGGGGGTGGGGGTAAAAAATCCCACCAAATATTCCATTTTTCTTCCTTTTTTCCCCTTTTTCTTTTCTTTTCTTTTTTTTTTCTCTCATGCTCAAGGGCCCCCCTTGACCTCGGGCCCTGGGCCCGGATTACCAAAAACACAATTGTGATGGCTCACCCCAAAAGGGGGGACTTAGCAGATGAAATCAATTTTGATTTTATCATTTCATCTGTTACAGCATTTTCTAAGCTTTAAAATGACACCTTACTTGTTGAAATTGATCAAGGCAATCAACAGAAAATCTGCTGGAAATTCTTATTATTTTCTTTATTTTTTGCTGCCTATTTACACCAGTTTCTCGAAAAGTGTTCTGTCGCTAAGCCCCCCTTTTCAGGGTGAGTCGTCACAATTTTCCATTCTGAATGTAGTAAATGCATAAGGAAGCAATTGTAATATCTCCCGATGATAAGTTATAGTTGTCTGGAATTGGTTTTAAATCTTCCATCAATTGTCAGCTGTAAATTAGCAAAGCTTAAAAGCTCATTTCAGTTTAGACACTCCCAGACATTTCATAGGATGTTGTTCCATATTAATTAATTATTTCTTATATAATTTATAACTTTATGTATACTCTAAGAATTTTTTTCTTTGAACTAATGTCTCTTCATAACATAATTCACTTATTCCACATGCACTCCCAAACCCACCCCTGCTGATCACACAAAAAAACGAAAATAAAACGGGATTCCCAACTGACGGGAAAACAGATGAAGAAACCTGCCCCACCGCCGGTAGCACCCCGGCCACCCAGGGATAGAGCCAAAATGGCCGCCGAATCTGCACGCAATAAAAGAGCAACGTCCACAACTTCCAGTGCCGCTACTAGCCGATCCTCCAGTACTTCAACCAGTCCCCCTGCATCTCCCGAGGTAATTACGAGTGTCACCCCCTGTGTTATGCGGATACCCTCTGTGCTGATTGAATGCTGTGCATTACTTGTCTGTGTTCTGTGATATTGGTCTTTAACAAATTGTAAATGGATTGCTGTGTTTGTTCTTAATTTGCTTTATTTGGAGGCCAATTTTTGAGCACCACTTTTTAACCAATACGAGGGGTGTTCAATAAGTTTGTGGCCTGAGGTTGAAGGAGATACGCTATGCAGTTTCTATTTATATGTTATGTTGTTCAGCTTGATTGATGAATATTTGGAAAGTTTCAAGCAAATGTCTGTTTTTGTTTTTATTCTATAGAAACTTAAATCTTGCCGGTTTCTGAGGGTTGTTTTTTACTTTGAAAACTGGACAAATTGTAGTGACCTTAAAATCTTTCTCCTAGGCACTACATCCAACAAGTTCAGCAGAGACAAGGTCTCAACACTTGAGATTTCAAGACCCCTTCCTAAAATAACATGAAAAGAACTGAATTGTAGATTTCAGAAATGTCAGGGAGTGGACGGACGAGGACGTTCTTGGTATAATAATTGTTGTTTTCTATTGATTTTTAATGCTTAATTCTTAACTTTAGAAACCTCTAATAGCCAAGTTTTAAGTTTCTATAAAATAAAAATAAAAGCAAATATTTACTTGAAACTTTCCAAATATTAACCAAGTTGAACTAATAAAGACTACAAAGCTCATCTCCTTCTGCCTCAGGAAATGAACTTTTTGAACATCCTTCGTAGGTGATGATGGTCTTTGGTTTCTTGATGTGTGCTTATGATGCTTTGTCAATTGGCTGTGTTTGTTTCATACTTCAGAATAAAACGATAATTGAGCAAAACTGATGTTTCATTAATCTTGGTCTTGCGATTTTTGAAACCTTATATGCATGGAAATGTATGCACCTGCTATTTGCCATCAAATTTAAAGTAACAACAACTAAAGTCAAAGCCTTAGAATTAAAGAAAAAGTAAAATGAACATTTTCTATTTTGCTCTTTGTTATCTTGGTTTTTGTCCGTCTAACACATGCACATCAAGAAAATATTAATTTTAAATCATTTTTTGTATTTATTGCACATGTAGATTGCCACGCTTTTATTAATGTTTTATATGCGAGCCTACTAACTTGTATCTAATATTTTGGTGTTTGAAGCAAGCTAATGTTACACATGCACTGAAACTAAACTGATGTTATTATTGTAACATACTAATTCTGAATTAATGTGCTTTCCATTGGTTGTTGAAATTGTTTAGTAATTATATTATTTAATATTTTATTATTTTCCATATTTGTTGTATGTTATTGTTTATTAGTATATTAATCAAGAAATTTTACAGGGCAGGACTGCAAGCACAACTCATTATAGATCATAAATATTTTTCAAATGTTACACTAAACTCCGCATCATAAGTTCTTACCCATGATTTCGACACGCCAGCAGATGAATTAAATTAACGTTATTCTGATAATATTTGCACACAAACCAAGTTTCATCAATTTGTAGTCAGAATGTATCAAGTTCTTTAACATGTGATTCCGATTTGCAAAGAAAGAATGATTTTAGAAATTGATCTCTGAATTCATTTGCTGTAAATTGATCAATTACACGCAGAGAACCATTATCAGTACAAATGAGTACAGGGCCAGTGGTAACTGTTAATACGGTTGCCAACAGGTCAATAATGCTATATCGTGTGCCTTCAAGATGAATTGAATAGCCCGCGCTGTAGAGCGAATCTTAGTGTTATTGATCCCGGCTACTCACGGTAGGCAGTCATGGTGTTAGTGGTTTTACCCTCAGTGTCTCGTTCAGGAATTTACAACAATTGAATTTTGAGATCAATTTTTAAAATCATCTGTTCTTTGCAAATCGGTATCGCATGTCACAGAACTTGATACATTCTGACTACAAATTGATGAGACTTGGTTTTCTGCAGACGTGTCGAAATCATGGGTAAGAACTTATGATGCGGAGTTTATTATTGTTTCAAATAATTCTCGGACACAAAAATTTAGAGCCTTGCGTAACACAATTGCGTGTCCATTTATGCGAGTACACAACGCTTTTCAAGCATGCATGATGTCGCGATTACCGATTGGAAATGGTGGTGCGTACTTCCAAGCATCCCATTCTTGTCACAACTTGTGGTTACGCGGTGGCTGCATTCAGAAATCATGTTTGTGTCCAAAATTCATTTCAAGCAATAATAATGTTAGATTCTTGTACATGTATGTAAGAATATATAACAAAATTATTTACAAAAATCTATGCAGGATGTTATAAGCCTACAGAGAAAAATGTGAGAAGACCAGATTCTAATTAAATTTCTAGCTGTGTTTTAAGGGTTGGAAAAGAAAATAATATTGAAACTAAGTGCCTCGTATCTGAAATGGTCACAATTTTACAAGAGTTGTGCTTAAAAACATCAGAGGTCGAGCATTTTAAGCGAGTGTGTGCTCTTAGTATAAATAGTTGATTCTCCTAAATTATGGTGCATTCACATTTCCCTAGATTTTATCGCTCCGTAAAAAACACCCTGCGCATGATTTTAAAGCGTAAACTTATATTGAGGAGTCTTGATGATGAAATCGCTGGGAATCTGAAATGCACCATTTATCCAATAAATTATAAATATGGAGCTGGTTTTATTAGCTCATACATGTAATCATTTAGATGCATTCTTTTGACTTTTTCATTTTTAAAGTGAAGTCCGGGTGTTCCACAAGACAAGTTATAGATATTTTTTGTATGTAATGCCACTATTAGTGGTATTTCTCGATTCAGAACTAGACAAATAGTTATTGAAACAAATTTATTCTCAGTGTTTACTTAGAGGCCTATATCAATCAATCAATCAATCAGTCAATCAATGATACAAGTACTTGCATAACATACATACCCCATGAAGGAGTCTATTCGTACAGGGGACCCACGGCTTTACGTGAATGTCCGACCGCGGAGCAAGTAGAGTAAAGTTTCTTGCCCAAGGAAACAAGGAGACGAAAACCGCCTGGCCCAGGGCTCGAACCCACAATCTCTGTATTACGAGACCCTTGCTCTAACCGCTCGGCCATGCATTATCTTTTCGTGCACATGCTGATCTTCTTTGATATTTTATCAAAAGTCATACCTTGCGTGATATATAACATTTAAATTGATCATCAAAATTTGCCTCTACAGTATCGGGTATATTTTAGGTCTAACACATACCGTATTGTTCCTAATAAACGCCCATGGGCGGCGATATTTCTTGAAGGGTGGGCGTTTAATACAGACCAATTTACAATGTAGGTTTTTATATATATTTACCTTTATAAAAGCTGTTTCAAACGGTCGATTACCGTCTTCTGCCTGGAAGTAAATGTAAGAGTGCAAGGCACTTCCAAACCACTCGCTATTTTGCTGTATAGCTGTAGATGAACACGAACAGGTTAGGCCTAAATTGCATTTTTAATGTCACTTGTGAAAAAATTTGGGGATGGGCGTTAAATAGAGACTGGGCGTTTATTAGGAACAATACGGTACTGCAGTACATACAATATGAATATTTGTTTTATCATCTAAAATACTAACCCTTTTCTCCGTATATGCATACCACTCACATTGTAACCAATAGCAACTGAGAAAAACGCCTCCACCTGTCGCTCCGAAACCAAGGAGGGACATGACGGATTCATTAAAAGAGGCGGAGCGTTGTCGGAGGGAGGTCCGAGACTTATCCAGACTATCAAGTTGCGATAGTAAAAAGAGTTGGTCACTAGCTAGTACACCAAGTCCTACTGGGTTTTCTCCAGGTTTTTCATCATCTCCAGGGTCAATATCTCCAGAAATAAAGACAGTATGTACTCTCAATCTTGGTGCTTGCTTGAGGATGAGTTGTTTACTTTTGTTTGGTTTTTCACCCATTTTGAAATGGTTTGTTACTTAATTGGTGAATTTATCATTAAAATATATGACAGTGGTGTAGTTTGTCAGATTTGCAAGCAAATTCGGGTAGGGACATTTTAATCTAATTCAATGATATCAACAAATTGCTGTATCACTATTTTCTTTTTAAAATGATTTTATCCCAAAGCAGAACAAAATCAAAGTTTCCACTCTGATATATGTAGGCAAGAATCCATGACCCATTAGTTTTAAGTTAATAAGACTTGTTTAAGTTTTTTAAAACGTGTTGAATAATATAAAGCTGTGGTTACAATACCTTATACGATCGCCGAATGTGATCAGGGTATCGATGATTATTGAACCATTTATACATACTTATAAAGACAGCTGTTTAGCAAAACTGGGTCTGCAGACTGTTTTAAGTTCATTAGAAATGGTTAAAGAATCATCAACATGCCTTTGGCAAATTTGTAGCCGGCCTTAAAGCCATTTGTTGTACTGAATGGCCAGTAGAGGTATTCTACCCCCTTCGATTGCTAAGGTTTCCTCTACTGAAATTGATAGCAATTCACACACCAGGATGAAACTCTGTGAAATTGAAGAAATTAAGTCTGCACCACTGTCATTCCTCTTTGGTGTTCACCTATTTATGAATGTTTGTCAATGCAAACATTGCATGCAAAACCCTTTCATTTTTCTCAAATCAAAAATATTTGTTTCAAGGGGTGTACCTTACTGGTTCTGTTTGCTCTGTGTTAGAGTCATATTGACCATGTTGTCAAGGCATATCAATATTATTGAAATGAAGTCTAATAAATATCATGATGCATTATCTCTACAAAAGCAAAGATGTAAATGCAGATGATTTATTGTGCACTCTGCCTCATTTTTTAGTAAGCTCTGAAGATGACACTCGCTAAAGTATTTGAAAGCTCTTTAGCACTGAAGATGACACTCACTAGAGTACGGAAAGCTTGGCTTTCTAATGGACATTTTCAAAATTCATTCAGAAATCTTCAGAACATCAGATCACATGTTGTTGGTTTTTTTCAACCAATCACGTATGAGCTCATTAATTTGCTTGTTTCCTCAACACAATTTTCCTGCCTATGAACAGAAATTCTCTCGCATTTTCAGTGCAATTAAAGTGAAAATTACTTATATCCAGACCATACATGATAAGACGCACTGATTTTTAACAACTTTTGGCAGGTGGTACCACAGACTCACTGACAAAAGAGTAAAATTTCCATTTGAAATTGGCTGAGTAAGCGTGAAATTGCCTCAGAAAAAAGGTCATGTCAGGCGCATCACACTGAAAGTGCCCCTACAGTGCTAAGTCTAATTACAAGTTCAAATTCTTTCGCAATCAGTTAACATGAACATGAACTTTAGCTTCTGGTTATTGTGTTAAGGAGGCACTTTTTCTGTCGGCAGTTATCAGAAAGTGAAACATGTGTTTTGGAAAACTTTTGAAAAAATCATGTTTTGAAAAGGTCTATACACAGTTCAAATATGGTGCAAGCTATCAGGATAATCTCGTTAGTTCTACATTTCGTTGGTCACGTCACTTACTGTTCTATATGACAAAAGACGCATTTTGTGAAAATCGCATTTGAAAATTCTTACATAGAGTTTGTGTAATAAAAAAGCCTTTGCACTGAAGTTTTCTTCTGCCAATTTCTTTTTAAAAGAGAAGACTTCAAACTTGTTATTATGTGTAATTTCAGCTAAAATTACTACTTGTAACACTATTTAATATAGTTGTGAACTTATAGATTTCTTTGTGAAAACGCTTTTTTTTTTACATTTAGGGATCTTTTGATACAGTAATTGAATACGTCAAACTGAATCATTTCATATAGATCTGTATGTGGAAAAAAATTGTCATTGCGAAATTCGAATAGCGCACCATATAGATAGATCTGTATGTGATGCGTTGTTTACACTAAACTTGAGTACGTGATTATTGCATATAGCGCATTTTGTGAAACGCTAAATTTAAATATAATGCATATAGACCAAAATTTATTATTTCTTGTAAATTAGGCTAAAATAAGGCCTGTAACTTGGTAGATGTGAAGAAACCATCAATATATCAATCCAGACAAATTTTCTCAAAAATGTCATATAGACCGGTACTTTAAAATCTCAACATAGTGCCCCTTTTCCCAGTTGCCATTTTGTGCCTTATTTTTTATATGGTTTAAAAGATATGAAATTGATTGCCTGTGTCTGATATATAACGAATGTAACTTTCATTTTAACATCTGATTAGTGATGTAGACCTTTTGGTATTGTGGTAAGGAACACGTTTATGAGCAAAACATGAGGTGCACTATATCGAGATTTTAAAGTATGTGATGCGACCGACAATTTGTGAGGTTTTAGTCCCATTTTAGCATTTAACCATGTTTTTGAGTAATCGGATATGTATCTCACTATATATTTTGTTTTCTCGCTTTGTTATTTTGAGTATCATTGTTTATTTTATGAATTTCACAGTGATTGGTTTCTCTATTTATTCCCTTTTAAAAGTATTTGTTGTTTCACTAACATTGTGTGATTTTACTGATTCTGAATTGGTGTTTTCTACTAGCACTAAATAGTAGCAGTAATATTTTCCCCGTTTTGTTTAACACTCTTCACTTAATTGTATTTATTTTTCTTCATATTTTTTGCATAGGACATCTTGTGAGTGCAAGAAAGGCGCATCTGCAATAGCTGCCATTTGTCATATATTTGCATTGCACATTGTAGAATGTCCAGTCTAGTGTCATTGGCTCTTTCATTGGTCCTTCAAGTGACAGGTGTCACCTGAGTCACCTTAAGTACCATACCAAGAGCCACTGACAAGGTGTCTGGGGCTAACTAGGTGTTAAATAAAGGTAACATGTGGCAGCCATTGAAGATAAGATTTTCTTGCACTCACATGATGATTAAAGTATGTACCTATTAAGTAAAGTACCACAGACTTATATCAAATGTGACTGCTCATCTCAAACTAGCCGTAAATGTCACCTCTTGTCATTTCCTCTTTTTCAAACATTTGCAAAGACCGTGTTTTATAAGGATTAAAATAACACCATATTGAGCTTCACTTGACTCCAGACGTTAAGTTATGGTCCATCAAAGGTTGTCATGGATTATAAGTTGAAACCGAGATATATGCTTCCAAAAAAGTTGTGCCCTTGTTATTCACAGAATGCATCAGAACTCAAATGATCTAACAATGATATATAGTCAATGGAAATACAAACTTGTCTCAAATTTAGTTTTGTTGGCATAAAGCAACAATTTTTCAGCATAAAATGTGCGATATGACCATGTTTTTCATCAAAAGTAAGAAGTTTAATGGTTTCATTCTCCATTACAGTCATTTTACTACCTACTTATTGTTTGTCAATTGTCATACAATACATTTATGTTCTAAAATTACCCCTTTTCACCTGCTAAAGATTACTAGTCTGATCATTACCAAATAAACTGGCATTTTACTAACTCTGGTTATGTCTAGTCTAGACTTGGAATTTTAAGTCATTCAGAATCGACCATTTTAGCACATTTAGTTGGAATTAATAGTTTGAAGTTACATTTTAATTTAAGGTGAAAAATGGCTTGATTTTGGTGCCTTTTGAGTGATTAATCTGAAGCACTACTAGAGGGCAATTTGGTTGATTTGAACAGCTTACATATATAAATGTAATAGGCTTTGGGAGAAATATTAAAGATGTTCTTGTTCTACCTTAATGAAAGAAAAATTAAATGATGGAAAT
Organism: Ophiothrix spiculata; assembly: GCA_000969725.1. Lineage (NCBI taxonomy): Eukaryota > Metazoa > Echinodermata > Ophiuroidea > Amphilepidida > Ophiotrichidae > Ophiothrix > Ophiothrix spiculata. The sequence goes on along the minus strand of JXSR01S015100.1, from coordinate 1,267 downwards.
AAAATAGTTCTGAAAATGATTTTAAGTGTTTATAGAGTTAAAAACATCCATGATTATGGTCTACAGTCCTACACAGAACTTTGATGCGTGAAGAGCATTGAGTGGGTGCAATATGAATAGCACCCATCACGAGTACAGAAATTGCAATTTGTACTATACACAAACACCTTACTTGTGAATACTGTCTGGCTGTATGCTAGATTTATTGGCAACAAATTTTGCGCAGCATTGTTCAGCTCAATGCACTGAAAAGTATGTAATTTATGATTGGTGAAAGAGCTGTATCATTTGCAGAATTTTGCATCACAAAAAGGTGTGATATTGAAATATCCTGTTCAACTATTGTTACTGAATTAGAATTATTGCCCTCATGTCTACAGAGTGATGTGTGGCCCTGTAATAACCAATCAACATAATTGTCATATTGCTAGTTGAAATTTAGAATTTTCAAACTTTTATTTTGATTCTGCTACACCTTTAATGGTGTCAGCCCTGGGTTTAATGTGTGTATCTAATACTCGTCATTATATCATATCATTATGTTTAATGTGCTGTGGTAATATCACGCTACACTATGCATGAACACAATTAATCATTCTTTGACTTACCGTATCTATATATCCGTAATTTGGTGTTAATTTCATTTTGTATTGGTGTTTAAACATGGATCTCTAACAAGTTGTAATAGAGTCAAGAGGCAAGTATAGATGAGAGGTTTTTGTTAATTTCAAAAAGTCTCGTATATTGTTTTGTATTTTTTTGTATATCAAATCATCTAATTTAGATGATTTGATCGCTTTCTTGTTACATTACTTAGGAATACGTTATATACCAAGATTTCCTTTATCGTGGCAAATGCTAATTGCTTTTTAGTTAGTGAAAAGAAATATAAAAAATGAATATGTGTGCAAGTGGTTTGAACAAGCATTACTGCATTGTGCATATGTAAGATTGACTCTAGATTTGGTTTGCTGGAACTAACACAATTTCTGTTGCCTATATTTCACAGCCCATTAGGAACGATGGTCGTCCCAAACCAGAAAGATTGGCCTTCAAAGACAAGTGGAAACATTTTGAACAACAAATAGACTGCCAATCACATTCCACGCCTAAACCTGGTAAGTTGCATACGTAGGGTTAACCAAGATTAAGCTTTGTGGTTCACAGTCAATATTTTATTGAATGCAAATCACATCAATGGACTGCCAATCACTGGTTAAATCATTTTCCTTTTCATATGATTTACATGCATAGTTTTTCTACATAA
>JXSR01S015099.1:80095-90845 GCA_000969725.1 Ophiothrix spiculata | reverse complement strand
ATATATTTTTTTAGTTATTGTAACATATTACAACAAAATACAATAAAACCAGCATTAGAGGTATTTAATCAGTTATCAGAAATGGACAATTATGGGAGGTGCTATCTACTGAAGATAACTCTGTAATGACTTGTATAAAGACATTGTACCAATCAGTGTTCCGGCTATGGCCGTATGGCACTCCATTGGCACAGGAGCTGGGAAAATTGACGCAACAGGTTTCTAAAAATGTGTAAAAAAGATTCTTTTCCTTGCTTTTTTATTTTGAATTTGCCATTTTTCAGCCTCATCTAATGATTTTGGCTTTAACACCCGTTAAATTTTGTCAAATTGTTCAAATCAGCGCAAGCTCGAAAACCTTAGCGGGAACACTGGTACCAATATCATTGCGCATTAAAAGAATTCTTATCAAAACTTTATTAAAATAAACCATAATTAAAGCAACCATAGGAAATAACAAAACCAAGGTCTGTGAATGTTAAATGCTACCATTTTGTTGCAAATCCCCAGATATTCAATAACTTTGCGTCAATTGGAAATTACAGATGAAACAGTTCAACAGCAGATGAGGTGTAAAACATATTCAGTTTTGTTTATTTAATTTTCTAATCAATTTAGCTTCTGTTGCAGAGTGTCCAAATTGTGGCGCTCAAGTGGCATGGGAGCAAGGAATCGTTCGTAAATTCCATCCACAAAATGGTAAAGATGACCATATATGGTTTAAAAACTGGATATATCAAAGGGCAGCAGGATTGATAAAGGAAAAGGCCACCTCAGTACATGTTTCATGTTGGAGATTTGACCATATTTCTTGTCTAGAATTTCCAAGCGAGACTGAGAGTCTAAAAATAAATCCACAAGAATCAAAAAAATTTACCCCTCCATTTTAGGGCAATCAAATATGGGGCAAAAAATATGATTCGAAAATCCAGCTGCCCTCAGATGGTTCCAAAGAATTGGTGACCGGTGTACTAGTGGTATATTTGTCTAAAATCAGTGGTCGTTAATGTTGTTCATTTAGGTATTCAAACATGCTACAGAGTTGTTCATTGCTAATCAACAACGATGCATCCATGCGTCTGCGTATTTTTATCGCGCGAGGGTGGCTTTAGCCACCCGAGTGTGATAAACATACGCCGACGCATCGGATGCAGAGTTGTTGATTAGCGATGGACAACTCTGTAGCATGTTTGAATACCTTTCAACAACAAAAATCTTCCTGAAAACGTATAATTAAATTCCAAATGGTTTCAATTTAACAGATACTCATCTCAATAAAAATACTTTTAAGAATCTGAAACAAAATGCTAATAAATTATTATTGCTTTGTCGTTTTCAACTGCTCCCAAGCGCCAGTCCTTGCACGTTCTCAAGTTCCCGACGACGCGATGAGCAGTGCGCCGATTTATGTACACTACGTAAACGCACCTCCGTGTACGCTGTGCCGTGCATGACGCGCTTATTTGAATATCAACTGTGGATTCATCACGAATCAACAACGGTACACTCCTGTATAAGGAGATACAGTGAGTTGTTGAATTATCAATTAATTTGGTTCATTCATCTATTATTAATTTTCAATTCATCTATTCATTTTTTATAATCAGTGAAAATTTTGGTTATAGGTGTACATCAATAAATATGAGTTTGGTTTTGTATGTTTACTTATCCATATTGGTATGCATGGTATAGGTACTTATCAGACAACTTGTGTATATCCTTGAAATGTGTCCGATTCTATCCCCAAAAAACAGAAAGTATCCTGATCTGTGTTGTTGACAAAACCAACACGTTGAGCCAAGGATACAAAACTTGGAGTAAATATATAATGCTATAATTTGGATATATGCAAGTTGTCTCATCTGGGTAATGTTGGTTTCTTTCTAACTCATTATTTCTGTGTATTCTTGTCCACTGTGTGATTTGTGCCTGTAATTTGGTAATAGGTAACCAAGGCAACTACCATTTTTGCTCAGTAAAAATATTACCTTGAATTTAAATGCTTCATTTGAACAACTTTCCATATGTATAAATTCTATACTTAGTAAAGAGTATGTGAGAACCACTGACAACATATTACATCATTGATTTTAAAATTTCACTACTTTTGTAGGGTAGGAAGGTACTCAGGTACCACCTGTCTGTCGTAAACATACATCATAATGAAGTGTTGTTATTAGCAGTAATGATGCATGTAGCCTTTTTTGTAAAACGTTTTCAAGAAAATGGGTAGTTTTACATGTGCATCATTTCACTGAATGAAATTATCACTTTGAGAAAAATGAATTTGAAATTGTTCTTTTTCTTCAAAAACTCATGTCTAATTAAGAATAAATGAGGGGTGAGCGGAAAGTCAAAATTGAGTTTATGTATTTTAATGCTCTATAATCTCAGCTTTCGAATGATATGAAACATGTCACACTTTTTTGTTCATTCTCTATTTAGTGATCAAAATACAAGGCAGTCCACTGAATATCCGGCAATAAAAATTAGCTGCAAATCGAGTTCAAAGTTAACGATTACGGTACTATAGAGTATGATAGCAAAAAATAATCAATTAAGCGTGAATAATTCCACTTCCTGGTATAATTGACCTTCAAAACTCGAGATATAGATGCTTGAGTGCTCTCAGTTCTTGTATGTGTTTTTTTGGTTAAGGTCTAACAATCTAGTTGAAGTGACATCTGTTTTCTTTTCATAAAATAGTCTTAAGTGGCATTTTGTCATTGAAATGGCTGTGCACTCAATTTTAAAGATTCATGCTACAAAAATCAAAAATACCTCAGAAACGTTATTTTTAAGAAAACATACTTTACATACAAAAAATTATATTTAATCTTTGTCTAACTTTCAACTTGGTCTAAATCTTAAACCCAATATTGTCTTACATTCTTAATTCTTAACATTTTTGCAGGATACCGCGAGGAATCAAAGATGGCTCTGGATCCTGACTTCACTGAGCTGTCAATATTGGATGGTATTGGAAATCACAAAGATTCACTGAGTGGCACCCTAAATCAAACTGTAGGTAAGCTTCCATGTGCTTGCATGCACGCTTCTCTGCCGGCAAGAAAGTTCTGTGATTGCATGATTCAGTAAGAATGCTTGAGGTTCCATATGTGCTTGTTTACATCTTAACCAGCATGATAAAATCACCAATTTTGTGATTGCATGATTTGGCTAAAATCAAAGTGTAGGTATAAGCTTACGTGCATTATGCGATACCATGATTCAACAAAAGTGAAGCTTTATTGCATTTTCTTTGTTACTCAAAATTTCAATGATGCCAAAATCAAACTGTATCTTCCATATAAATGTAGCATGCTTCTCAGCCAGATTATTTTGTACTTGCATGATTCAACAACATTCAAATGAATGTGTTTGCTTGCTTCTAAACCACCTTGTTTATTCCTTCAAAGACCAAAATGTCACAAGCTTTTCTTATCATGTTAATGCAAGAATAAAATAATTTATGTCCAAGTCTTTAAATCATCTATTTATTTTAAGACTTGAAGTTTATCAATAGTTTGTTAAAATCATAGATCAAAGAAAGTACTAATAGGAAACAGAACTATTTTAACTCTAAATACTTAGAAGATTGTAACATGTCCAGACCAACACTGCATGATTGCATAGTGCCCATAGCAATTACAGTGTTCTGGTAGTGCGCTAACAATAGTTGACTACAACGCAATATGTATCTTGGATTTTTCTGCCAAATTGTGCATATGCAAGCAATAGCTCTGGACAAGCTCGATAGCTGCGATCCTCAGTCAAAGTATCGTTAAGTTGCTGGAGTATGTAATGGTTGAAGCTATGTATAATCTATAAAATATCAGCATTTAGTTCATCCTTCTCCATTCATGCCCCTTTTTACTTTACTTCAATACATAAGTTCCTTCTTTTCTTCTTTTGTTCCTCTTTTAACTTCAACAGAATATAAGTTGATCTTCACCACAATGATGAAGAAGGCCAATATCTTGATCCTGTCTGCCATGGATGACCCACATCACAGCAAAGTTGTTCATGCATTTGCAGAATTCTTGCAGGTGTATGAAAACAAGTTTACTGTAAACATTCCAAATAAGGTTACAATAGCATTACAAGATCACGAATGGAAGTACTGGCTTGACGAAAGACTCAAATGGGCCGATAAAGTCATCATTGTAGCTTCTAAACCAAATTTACCTATCAATGAACACAACTTTAAATACAGTGATAAACATTACGAAAAAGTGATTAACCATATTATTGACATGCATACAGCAGTTTTAAATGAAGGCAAAAAATTCCATATTGTTTACTTCGAAAATTCAAGTGTACTCAAATATATGTCGCAAAACTTGAAGCATCTCCCAAAGTATTATCTTATGAAGCAAATGGAAGCGTTGTACTTTAAACTGCATGATATTGAACAGTTCGAACCAGGGAAGGAAAAGGAGGCACCTTGGTTGTCTGAGGAAAGTTATAGTGAAACTCAAGAAGGACAAATGTTAGCTAATGCAATTCAAGACATGAAGAACAACCAACGTAATGAAATAAACAATAACACAGATTATTGTTTAAACGTTGACGAGATCATGCCTCTTATTTCAGACATTAAATTCTTCTGGACTCAAAACAGTGAGGACCAACATCTACTAATCAATTATTCTTCGCTGTTTAAATCATACTGCCCATCTCAGATTTCTGAGGAGAGTTATGGGAAGCATTTCTTTTTGAATGTTGGAAAGGATCCAAATGGTTCACATTTTGATAGTAGCAGCATATCAGGCAGTGTCAGCACAACCGTGTAAACATAAACTGACACTGAAATTGTATAGATTTATGTATTGGACCTGTATAGTTCAGGTCTCAAGTATATCTGAGGTCTACAGATTTGTTTTTCTTGAGAGAAATACATCAATTTAACTTTTCACCTAAATCATATGTAGAGAAGTTAAAATGCTTAAAGCAATACTATAAGATTTTGATCAAAAATGATTTATAGTAAAAACATCATAAAATGAAGGATATGACTATATATCTAAAAGCGTTTTCAAGTGTATTTTGTCAAAAAATTGTTTTGTCACTGAAAACTGGATAAAAAGGACATGCATGCTTTCCTATACTAATACATGTGGAATTAAATTGGCCAGAACAGAAAAAGTAACAATATTTAAGCCAAATCATTTGGAGGGTATCAATATCTACCTAAAACAAACCCAATAAGCTAAAAAAAAATCAAAAGTCATGGGTGACAGGGGGCGCTTCATTTTTAACACTTTATAGTATTGCTTTACATCTTTCAGATACTTCAAGACTTGGGACCTAACTATACTTCCAATTTATGTTGTAAACCATCATGCCCTCCACTATGGACACTTTACTTTAAGGCAACAGTATTTATTGTACAAAAATGTATTCTGATCTTGCAGAAATTAATATCATAATAATTGATATTATCATACCTCTTAGCATCTTAAGTAAATTTGATCATTAAGGAAGGCCTACAGCAAATAACCCAAGATATGTAAGTTAGTAAGCATGTGAATATGTGGAAAAAGCACAGAAGTACACTGGCAAAGACCTAAGATGGACTATAAACAAAGGCCTTAGACCCAAGACCTGATACCCAAAACCAAAGACCCAAGACCCCTCAACTATAAAACAAAGACCTCACAATTGTAAAACAAAGACCCTCTCTACTTTAAAACAAAGACCCCTACAACTATAAAACAAAGGCCCTATAACCAGTGTTTCCGCTAAGGTTTTTGAACTCGCGCCAGTTCGAGCAATTTTAACTAAGTTGAAAAGGTGCTTGTCCAAAATTATTAGCTGTGGCTGAAAATTAGCTCAATAAAGAAAGAGAAATATCTTTCTCACACATTTTAAGAAACTTGTTGCGCCAATTTTCACCGCTTCTGAGCTAATGGCGCGCCATACGGCCTTAGCAAAAACACTGCCATAACTATACAACAAAGACCACCTCTACTATAAAGAAAGACGTCCTTTGTAGGGGTTTTAGGTTTTTGGTTTTTTAGTCTTAGGACTTTGTTTTGTAGTCTTTGTGTCTTAGTTAAATTATAGTCACCCACCTAAGCTTGCCGCTGTATATTAGAATATACATATTCATATAGAATTAAGGGTCTTTTATTGGATATAGTGAAAATAAGGTATGAGAAATATAATATGGTCATATAATAGATACAACTAGGGCTGGTACAGACAAGCTTTTTGTTGACAATGTCATCATAAAATAATCACTTATATTAAGGCCTGTTCATATATCGAATAACATTTTCATGCAATTTGTAACCTTGGTATTTCACTTGTTCCAGCAAAATTTTTATACATTGATGTTTAATCTGGGTTCAGTACAAGTGTATTTCATTGCAAAGGTTAGCTTAGAAATCTCCACAATGTTTTCATAGTCATTTTATTCATTATCATAAATAATCAGAAAAGGTGATGCTACATTTCACAGTCAGAACAGGTAACAAATTCAGTATAAGCTCAACATTGTGGCACTGTTGTAAATGTAATATCGACAGTGTAGATGTCGGTCTTCCCTTTTGTCGAATTTGCAGACAATGAAAATGTTTGCCGATACCAGCCGTAGGTTCAACTTCAAGCTTTGTCTAACAGAGCACATCACACATACAGTGGCGTAGCTAGGCTTTTTGGTCGGGGGGGGGGGGGCAGACATTTCGTCCCGATTTTTTTCCAGATTTTCCCCGTGTGCACATTTCTTCCAAAAAATCTGCTTTCGTTCACCCAAAATAAATTCAAGTCAATTTTAAAAACTGACAAGCAAAACAAAAAAAGTTTTAAGCGATTTTGGCACATCTTTGACACAATTTTCTGCTTTTCCCCATGTCAGGGGGGTGGGGTGGGCAGTCTGCAACCCTCACCTCACCCCCGTTGCCCCATGCTGGCTACGCCACTGCACACATAGTATACTCCTACCATATTTCCACTTCACCTCAGTACTGTATTGATTGTATAACTCAAGGGAAAGCAAAAGAAAGTAAAAGTATTAGATTATACAGGGTACATATCGCTCATTCCGAAAAATCGGGTGCCAATGCAGTTGAAAAAAATGAAAAAATAAAGTTGCTCAAATATTTTTCTTTTAAGCGTTTTTTATTAGTAAACTAGTCATGGACATTGAATCCAAGTGATTTGTCAACACCACTTCTATATTTTTTCTGTTACAAAGACTTACCCATTTTTACGTGGTGGGCAATGGGTGAGCTACGTTACCTGCTCAATTTTTAAGTATTGATACTCGCCAATTTTTTGCATTTGTAGGCAAGTGTATCCTTCATATGCACTGTTAGTGCATAGAAAAGTCATGTAACGGTAGTTATAAGTTCTGTAGAGGTCAGTAGTAACGTAGATCACGGTACCGTAGCTCACTGTTTTTGCATGTTTTAATGCATAAAACATACATTAGCCTATTTACTTAGTAAATTCTAATATAAACGAAGTAGTAGTGTATATCTCTATCCCATACTAAAATGGAATTGCTGCAATGCCTATGGTTACTGAGATATATGGTTACGTAGCTCACATTTCTTAACATGGTCGGTTCAAATTTTCATGTTCAACACTTTCTTTCGTCAAACATGAATAAATTTGACATTTTCTATTATGGTTTTCAATTTCACTGGAATGCTTGCTGTCAGCATACTTAAATTTTGTTGGAATTGCTGTTTTTCCCCATCAAATAATGGTATGCCAAACTTAAGTAACGTAGCTCACACGATGTTGGTGGAAAATGAATTTCGTTTTTGAATTATGGAAAGATGTCATCAAATTTGGAAATCATTGTTCATATACAAAATGCTGATCATTTATCTGTTTAAAAATTATAATAGGCTTGAAAAAGTATTATATACTAAAAGAAAATGAGCATGTCCAAAAGTAACACTTTTGCGATGGAAACCCATTTTTAGCTATTTTTCACGTTTTTCGCTACTTTGAAGGCATAAATCAGAGTCATAATGGCATTAAAAGTATGACAAACCATATATGACCAAGTAGATTTTGACAAGCCCTACCCAAAAATTGCAGTATTGGAAGATATAAAGGCACTGGAAGGTTTTTGTGGACAAAAGAACGTAAAACATGCTATTGGCACCCAATTTTTCGGAATGAGCGATATAGTAAATTATAAATGCTTTTAATCTATGTGTATTATATTAGATTGTAACTTCATAATTGATGAAACAAATTACTTAACTTGAAGATGTACAAAATATTACATTGTAACTTGTCTGTATAAATTATTCAATACGACTATATATTTACTGCTTTGAGCCTCCAGGAGCATGGGTAAGATACAGGCCAGGGTGATATGATCTAAGAAATCAATCTATGCCTCAAAGTAAAGCTTATGATAAAAGTTGGTTGTGGAGATTAATGAAAGCCAAATATTTAATCAACCTGGCTGATTTTAATCTCATTCAAAATAACACAATTAACAGAAGTTAATCATATTCTGTGGCCAAGTTTTTGGAATAGTAAGCATATATGTGATGGCTCACCGCAAAAGGGGGGACTTTGCAGATGAAATCAATTTTGATTTTATCAATTCATCTGTTAAAGCATTTTCTAAGCTTTAAAATGACAACTTACTTGTTGAAATTGATCAAGGTGATCAATTTTTTCAACAGAAACCTGCTGGAAATTCTAATTATTTTCCTTATTTTTTGCTGCCTATTTTCATCAGTTTCTTGAAAAGTGTTCTGTCGCAAAGTCCCCCTTTTTGGGGTGAGTCATCACATATTTAGAATTGATAACACTGTGGTTGACATGTGCAACAGCAATCATTCCTACCTTAATTTAGGCTCTATCTAATGGTAGCTACAGCTAGAAGACTAGAAGACCCTAAGTGCATGAATTTTTACAATCCATTTTTACTTAACTTCACAAATAGGAATTCCGTTGGTATACTAGGTTAGATTATTCAGTAGCAGTCCCTATTGATTTTTAATGTTGGTGTCACCCTATCATTTTTGGAAAAGTTTTTGCTTTGTAACTATGTATGTAACTAAAAAATAAAATCCATATAAAAGTATACAATTCTTGGAGTAGAGTTACTTGCTGAAAACGATGGTCAAAAATAAGATAAAATCAAAAATTCGAGAATAACAATTCCGGACATTCTAGATGCTAAAAAAGTAATTTAGTTCAAATTTTCACCTTGACAAATTATAGTTAGGCTTTCCAGAAATTTTTGGCACCAAAATCATGTATTTAAAAACCAACATCACCATCGTGTTCATCATGTAACTCCGCTTCTAGAAATAAATATTGATATAATTTTTGTTGCTGGGTTACAGAGCAAAATTTTTCCTAAAAATGATGGGTTGATACCAACTTTAAATATCTGTAATTCACTGAATTGAAAACAGAGAATAACGATAGTCCATGTATGAATAAATGCTACTGAAACCAGTATTGCACAAATAAAATTTTTGCTATTTTCAGCCAAAAATCGATATAAAACCTTGATATTTGTGCTAAAATTGGCTTATTTTGACTAAAAATTTGTGGGACAGTAATATCGGGACAGTTAAAGTAGTTAAATATCGTCCCGATATTTTGATATTTGTCCTGCCAGCATCCCGATTTTTCGAGCCAGGGGGGCAAGTGCCTCGCCCCCTGCCCCCCCCCCCGCTTCGTACGGCCCTGTGTAGACACGCTTGGCAGAAGATTAACCTAAGTTCCTTTGCATAGACTTTGCCCTTATGAATGTTGTGGTATGGCGTAGGTGCATAGGCCAGTGATTCTTAAGAACAATTTTAAGAACCACTGACATATAGGAGTTTAATTTTGACATATTTTTGCATTTCAGTGACAAAAAATGTGGCAGACATAATTTGCAGAAAGGACTTTCTTGTATTCCTATGATGGTATAAACTTACCTGTTTATAACTTCAGCAGAATAAATCACCAATATTTATAGCTGTTACAAAATATTGTCGCTCAGATATTGACCGTTGTGATGTGTCTGTACAGTGTAGTTTGATTTTATGAACATTGTTATAATGTATTAATTTAGTTGACATTTGTGTATATTGTGTAATATCATAGTCAAAATTTTATATTTGAATTGCAATCAACATTATAATATTACCATTGCATGATGTATTTGAAAAAAATACATTGAAACATCTCATTACACACAAAAATACACAGAATTTATCTGAGATTTGTAAAGAAAATTTTGGCAAAATCTACATTATTCCAGTGGCGTAGCCAGGATTTTCGATCAGGGGTGGGGGGGGGGGCCACAAAAAGTCAAGTTACAAATTTGCCGACTATAAAAGCCACGATGTGCCAACTGAGACGCCCCCCCCCCCAGTTGTACTAAATTCATGAAAAAAGAGAGCCAAGTTAAGCCAAACATATATTTTGAATCAAAATCATATACAAAATACCAATATTCCTGCCAAAAAATTGTCCGAGCAAAGTTTGTTTATAGTTTGTTTTGTTTTTTAAAAAATGTCAACATTTGAAAAATAGACATGTCAAAGAACCAAAATTTGCAAAGAAAAAGACCACCGAGGTACTAGACAGCTTTATTTGCTTCCCATGTTTTCTGCACACCCCTTCTAACCTTTTTTTTTCAACTGCACATAGGATGGACTTTTCGTAACAATTAAACAAGGTTGAACTCACTTTTCGTAACAATTAAACAAGGTTGAACTCACGGAGGTTGGCGCATTGTGCATTTTTTGGTTTAGATTAAATATTTTAG
>JXSR01S015099.1:68285-79590 GCA_000969725.1 Ophiothrix spiculata | reverse complement strand
TGCATTATTATGAATTAATTATAAATGATTAAACAAGACAATCTTTATCAATATTTTCATTGAAACTTTTCTTTAATAAGATCAATTTTCACATTGCCCAGGTCTAACATCTTAAGAATATGTACTTTAATGATTATGCTATTGGATTATGTGATGTTAAGATTGAGGAATAGCATAATTAGTATAATGTGTTACTGTAATTGAAAAATAAAAAAAAAAGTTTTTCTGTGACATTTATGTTGCTTCTAATATCTTTATTTCTACACATCAGCTGCAAAGCTCTTGTCAAGTCAATCTAATCAATTAGGCTGAGATCAGTCTAGCGATAATGATCAGATGGTGTTATTAATACATGAATCAATAAAAAACAATCCACAAATCTGTTATGGTTATCATTTAGGTGTAAACACTCATATATCAAAGGATGTAAGAATGCCAGCAAGCATTTCAGACATCGGGATCTTTCGATGACAGGAGCAACCCCCAAACCAGGGTCTTTAAGTGGCAGATCAAAGATAATGAAATCTTTCAGCGATAGTATACTTAAACATAGCTATATATTGTTGTCGCATTTAATTTGTGAACGCGTGTATGTAGCAATACGAAGTGGTCTCTGATGTGAGCGTACATTTTCAAGGTTGTTCGTGTGTACGCTCAAGACTCGTGAGGACACGTTCACATAAATCCAATAACTAAAGGTCTTTCAAGCTGAGCTCAACATACCTGAACTGTAACAAAACTTGGCTCTCAGTTATTGTAACTAATTTGGGCAAACTAATGAAAATGGTGGGCCTTTATTTTTGACTGACAATATCAGAAATTGGCATCTTTGGATGAAAGATCAAAAATTGGGGGTCTTTAAATGGCAGAAGATATTGGGCTTTTAACAACCCATAAAAGCACAGACTCTATGGATGAGAGTAGGTTTAAAAATGGTGTGTCGTTTTGATGGCACATGGTGCATCTCATACTATTGAGTTAACCTATCTCCCTTACTCATCCCTGATGAACGCTACCATTTGATTACAAGCAGAGCGTTAACTTGTCATCATCACTACTGTGTACCCGCACTTTGACAATTCAATAGATCTGCTGCACAAAGTAAAACCTAGTATGTGCATTTATAAAACATAGCAGATACTTCCTATTTACATTGAATTGGATTCACTTCAATCCACTCCCATGCTATACTTTGATCAACACCAAATAGGCGGGCCTCTTCACATTGTGAATTGATACAGATAAGCGTGTGCGTAGGTGGACATAGCACAAATGCAGGAGATGCAGCGCATGTTGTACACGTGACTCGCGCATCAGTGTCTATGGCGCGCGTGTAAGTGGGATTATGTTTACTTGCGGATGAAGAAAAGCCTCATAATTCCTGCCTATTTAGTGTTGATCAAAGTATAGAGGGTTTTATGCACATATGTTTGATACAGTAGATACTGCCTTAAGATATGAGAGAGAATTGATTGTCTGCTCATTTGTGCAGGATTCTCCCATGGAAAAGGAATAGCAATATATCTGCAATGCACATACTGCGTTTTTATTTTGTTGGGCTGAGATTATTATATATATATGAAATAAATAAAACTCTATTATATATAGGATATTTACATTTAAAACGTCACTCCCATTTGTGTGCCACTACCTCATATCAAGCAGGTAACTCTGTAATGTCTTTGGCAGTCCAAGTTGACTTACAATCATTCCAGTGTAGCTATGATGTTGCAAACTTCTTCGAATCTTGAGTCTGCATAACTGAGAGAGTAGCATAGGATTATCTGAAAAAGAAAAGATGCTCAAAATAGTCAGAGCAGCTGTGACTTAGTGTGTGAATTAATGCACAAAATAAGTACACAACAAGATTACCTGCACCATTCACACTTTCGTACAGCTACTAAACAGGCACAACCCTGTTCTTTTGAAACAGCTCATTATTGTTACTTGCAAGGACAGATACCATGCACTTGGCACCCCAAATAAGCTGTAGTGCTGATCCATTGATTATTGGATTCTGATGCATTGTGGGAATGAAAAGGGCTCAATATTTGCGGAAATTTGAGTCCTTTTCATTCCCACAATGCATCAAAATCCAATAATCAATGGATCTGCAATATAGCTTAATTATAGTAGTGCTGGAAAACAGAGCTACTTAACCCGTTGGAGGCGGCAACCAAAATCAACATGTGACTGTCAGTGCGGTTCTAAATTCAAGTAACCTCTGCATAAAAGTCCAAGTTTAGGAACAATTTCTCAAAGTATGTAGCCTAGTCAGCTATAAAAACATATTTTATAGGTTAAATTTCCCCTCTTTATTATGCCATGTATGCTACCTGGTAAAAGCAGTGTCCATTCATTAGACTAAAGGTACACAAAACCCTTGTCAGCCAAGAATTTTATTGCCTTGCAAGGGTGAAAATTACTTGACCTTTGACCAATATCTCTTTTGGGAAATTACAGATCCATAAACAAAGTTAGCAAATCTGTTACCCAGAAGTTAACCTTTCATATGATACTAAACATGGGTCTATATATTATTATAACAGCACATGCTGCAGGTATTTATAGTGCATTAGTGTAATGACTTCTATAGAAGTCAGCCGCATACAGATGTGAATTCTGTGTGACTTCTATAGAAGTCGGCTGCAGCGAATGGGTTAAGGCTTGGCGCAAAAAGACATTTGCTCACATGAGTGATATTTACTCACCCTACTAGGATACTTTGCTCCAAAGAGAAGCAACATTTGCTACACTGATATTTACTGTACACATGCATGAGACTTTGCTGTTTTAAAAATTGGCAAGAATACTTGCAAATAAGGTAATCCAGAATGTTATTTTTAGCGGTTTCCTGCAAAACTTAAAAATTCTTTCTCTATGAACATTACCAATGCAGCAACATTACTGCACTGTACCTTAGGGATGGATGTGGAGGGTGGTGGGCCTCAAAACCCTCATCCCCGCCTGTCATCCAGTTATCCGGACGATAAATTTAAAAGGAAAAAAAATAGTACCCTAATATTTAGAGATTTCTTACAATTTAGACATATTTTTCAAAACTTTTTCTGGCCTTGCATCATGGGCCCCACAAAAAGTGAATATCTGTGCCCCTGTTCAGGTATCACATCCAAGTACACCTAATACATAAGTACCCCATATTGGGCTGCCTACCATTGTTCGGCCCTGGGACTGATTTCACTAACATTTAGCGATGGTCGCTTACCCTGTTTTGATCGCTAACTCCAGCGAGTACTTTTAACAATTTGGCAATCATTTTTGAAGTTAGCGATAACAGGGTTTAGGGACCATCGCTAAATGTTAGTGAAATCAGCACCAGGTTTGGTAAAAACTATCCAACTTAATTTTTAACCATTTTTAGTTTCAGAGACTTTCTTTGATAATTTGTGGGTGTTCCATATGGTACCGAAAAATGTCTATAAGGCAACTTAAGTTTTTTTATCTGGAAATGGTGAACAACATTTAACAGCATAAAATTAACAAATTTTCTATGTTTGAATTTCAAATGCAATTTTCTCAAATTGCTGTATTTCAAGTTAGATAGTTTTAACAAATTAGGACCACATTATGTGGTACAAAATCAATAACTGCTCTTTCTCACCTTCATAGTACTGCAACACCTTCCCACATGGAGAATTTGGATTGACTCGTTGTACCGGTCTTCTGTCCAGCGTATCCGTTGCATTCAGATCGGCACCATAATTTAGTAAGAGAATGGCAAGCTCAGGGTTCTGGCTTAGAGCAGCGTAATGCAGAGGAGTCTCGTGTAGTTTGGGTGCATTCACATTAGCTCCTTCAAAATTAAAGAGAGAATAATTTGATAGATGTTTTATTCAGAGGGGATTGTGGCCAAGCGGTTAGAGCATTGGACTCATAATCGCATGAAATACATCTGTCGTGGGGTCAAGCCCCGGTCCCGGCATGTCTCATTAGTTTCCTTAAGCAAGAAACTTTCCTCTACTTGCTTCGTGCTTCGGAAGGCACATAAAGCTGTTGGTCCAATCTGAAGTGTTCCTGACAAACTGTCGGATGTAAAAGAACGTCACAGGCTATTCGAAAAGAGAAGGGAAATCTTTCCTGTTCAT
Source organism: Ophiothrix spiculata (assembly GCA_000969725.1). Taxonomy (NCBI): domain Eukaryota; kingdom Metazoa; phylum Echinodermata; class Ophiuroidea; order Amphilepidida; family Ophiotrichidae; genus Ophiothrix; species Ophiothrix spiculata. The sequence continues at coordinate 75,484 of JXSR01S015099.1, read as the reverse complement.
GTTGACTATACCTTCAAAAGTATATCATTTCTCTCTAGGACCAGAGAGCTTCGCGTTTGACTCCAATTGGAGTGTTGTGAAGTATCTAAAGCAGAAGCAGAAGCAGTATTCTAAATATGGATCATTTGATGGATGTTTTATTCAGAATTCTAAATATACATCAAAAATATTTTTACCAACTGTACATATTCCATAATCTCATTTCCAATTATCACACCAACATGGATTATGCATTCATATCCAGGGCGCTCCAACTTTTTTAGGAGTATGCAGCCCTGTTTTTTAAACCAGTAGAACGCCAAACAGATAATTGACAAGGAAAAGGAGATCTTCAGAAATGAAGTAAACCTTAAGAACATATTTGTGTGTTAATAGGTCTCTTGAATTCAAATGTTTTACAATTTTGCTTGAAATTGTCACGGGTAAAGTACATGGGAGTTTAAGACTAAATGGTTCAAATGGGAACCTCTTGAGCATTAGGGATGGGGTGAAATGGAAGTATTGAGGGCCACACATACCCATAATGCTCCGGAATTCATGTCAGGCTTCAAAATGTGTGTAAATAATACCTAATTTGTACTAAAATTGCTGATGGTGGCACTGACTGACTGATCATGTTTCCTGACTGGTTTCACAGCACAGGCATGCATAAATTGAGCTCAATTTTATAGCCTAATATGACAAGAGCATTTAACCATACGGTATACTTATATCTGCAAACATTTAGATCAAATTGTGTCTATAATCGAAACCTAAATCAACTCTACTTACCAGCATCTAGTAAAATTTTAGAACAGTCAACATTGCCTTTAACACTTGCTGCATGTAATGGTGTTCCGTAATGACAATCTGTAGCTTCCAAACGGCATCCTGCTTTCACCAAAATTCCACATATCTCAGTTTGATCTGGAAAAAAGAAATTCAGAAATAAGCAAGATATGCAAATTGAAATACCTGGATGTTCTGTACTGAGATTGTGCGTTTGGTATATGCAGAAACATAATGTAATCACTGATTTGAATTGGTGTAGACTTTTTGGTATGACTACGGTATCAGATTTCTATAATGTGAAGTGTTGTTGTACTCCTCTGTGCAACTCTCTTAGTTATACTACTGACCAGTACCAAATCAATTAATAATAATTTATAATGATAAACCCACCATATAAGGGGGTCGAGCGGTTAGAGCATGGGACTTTTCATAGAAAGGTTCCAGGTTAAAACCCCATTCGGACCGGCACCTTTCTTGATGTTTGGACCACTTTACCCTACTCTGATTACTCCGTGGTCATGGTGGTTCGGAAGTCACAAAAGCTGTTGACCCCTTTTGTGAATGATCCTCCTTTGGGCGCTGCATACAGTGTATAACTGGTGGAGCCTAATAGAGGATCACAGGCTTTTGAGGTTAAATCACTTAACCACAAAATTGGGTATCAAAAAACAACAACCCACAAACAAACAAACACAAACGACAGGGTGGAAGGTGGGCTTCAAATCAAATCAAATCAATAAATTTAGTTTTAACTGCTTCATGCAGTGCTGTAGACATTCAGTGAGTTTCTGGAAGAACACGGAGGAACGACTCATGAATTGTGTGGGGTGGTTGCTTTAAAATCAAATAAAATCAAATTAATGGATATATGATTGCATAAGCGATTGGATAATAAGGTGGGCTGGGTTCAATGCAAATCAATATGTTAAATGCAACCTTCTACTGTAGTGTTGTGGATATTTAGTGAGTTTCTGGCACTAGCTTCTGATAAAAGGTTAATATACTCCACCACACAGTTGAAATTGACAAATTAAGTGAGATGAATGGGGTTTCAACCTATGTTCCTGCTAAGGTTTTTGACCTTGCACTAATTCAACTAATTTTGACAAAGTTGAAGAAGTGCTTATACTCCAAAACCACGAGCTGAGACTGAAAATTGGTTAAAAAATCCAGAAAAATCATGTTCCTTAGACATTTTCAAAATATCTGTTGCGGCAATTATCTCTGCTCTTGCGCCAATGGCGCACATTGGCCTTAGCTGGTTTCAACTAAAAATAATGGATGTACCTCTTAGTAGTGCTTCATGAAGTGCCGTGGAGAGATTAAACACAAGTGTTTGTGGCAGCACTAGCTTCTAATAGAAGGTACCATTGACAAATTGGGTGTATTTCAAAACCAGAGGGCCATGCACTAACCAATATTGGTTAACACATGCAAATACAAAAAATAAAGGAAAGAAAAAGGTATTGTGTCAAGGGTTCTAAAAACACAAATTTCCAAAAAAGTGGTGCTTTTCAAAACTAGATACCATATGACTAATATTCAACAAAACTTGTTGTTTTTTCAAACCCTGCTGAGTAGAAATCCAACATTTGGGGTAAAAGATTTTGTATTTTTTTAACCCTTTTCGTTGAAAATTTGTGTTTTTAGGCCCCTAAACACAGCATTGCTTTTTTTACGTGTTGGTCAGTGAAAAATGACTCCCTTTTCCATGTTTTTGTTGTTGATGCATGTGTCCACCAATATAGCTCAGTGGCCCCTGGGGTTTCAAATCAAAATAATCTGGGAGATACCTCTTAATACTGCTTCATGCAGTGCTGTCGAGAGATTCAGCGGAGGGTTTGTAGCAGCACCAGCTTCTAATAGAAGGTTAACACACTCCACACTCCCAAAACTCGCAGCATCACACAGCGGTGTGGAACCATCAATATTTCTGGCATCGATCTACAAAGAAACGAGGCAATGAAATGTTGTTAGTAATTAAGAAAACTACATTCCTTTTCAAAAATATTTCCAGTTATAGTTTATGTAAATAAATAATTTGTTGAATAAGGGGGAATGGGTTAGTGCAGCAGTAGTTCCCTAGCTTGCTTTGTACCAATGAGGTCCTTTTCAATTCACAAGCCGGACTTTATGGGCATTTGGTTTTCAGTCCGTGCTCGCTTCCGCAGGTTTTTCTCCGGGTACTCCGGTCTTCCTCCTGCATTAAAAACTGAAATAAAAACATTTTGGAGCCCAGTTGAAGATAAGCTTCCTTTAGCTTACTTGGTACTAAGTTCCAAGTTGGGTTTCATTGGCAGAAGCCTAAACAAGATGATGAAATGTTGATTATATTATCACGCACGCAGCAGGTTGTTAAAACTTACGCTGTTGCTCGGTCCCAGTGGTTGCACGTTGAATGCATTTACAATTGCATGGTACGCTTGATCATGATGCTTTGCAATTACATGCACTAATTGTGTGCTGACTGTGCTGACTTGTTTAACAAATTATTTATTTACATATTGTATTTAAACACCTCACAAAAGATAAGTGAACACTTTGTCTGACCCCCATAAATGCAAGTAAGAGCCCTCAAAATCCAACGATATTGACATATATGAAAAATATGGAATCTCAGCTAAATTTTGACCCCAAATTTGACATCAAAAACCATTATCATCATTTTACACTAGCCGTTTGAAAAACCTACCTCAATTTTCATTTCTCACATTTTGGGTATACCCGCAGTGTAAAAGAGCATCACCACAATGCCTAGTGTAATCGATAGACGATCAGTGTTTTTTTTTTCATTTTGCGTAGAGTACAGAGCTGCTGTGCAAAGTCAAACCAATGTTATCCAAAAGAATAATTACATGTGTGTAAGTTGGTAAAACAGTTAAGATCGGCACAGCAGCTCTGTACTCTACACAAAATGAAAAAAAAAACACTGATCGTCTATCGATTCCACTAGGCATTGTGGTGATGCTCTATAATTACACTGCGGGTATACCCAAAATGTGAGAAATGAAAATTGAGGTAGATTTTTCAAACGGCTAGTGTAAAATGATGGTAATGGTTTTTGATGTCAAATTTGGGATAAACATTTAGCGGAGATTCCATATTTTTCATATATGTCAATATCGTTGGACTTTGAGGGTTCTTACTTGGATTTATGGGGGTCAGACAAAGTGTTCAATTATCTTTTGTGAGGTGTTTATATACCTTTTCTGATTTACACCAAGGGCTCAATCACTAGATCCCTGAATATCCCTCTACATACATGGTTCTTTTGCATCAGGTGACTATTTTTTTGTGATTGTGAGGAAGCTTGTCATCAATTGGTTCTCACTGAGTCCTATCTTACTTAATTCTTTTTAATAGCTTCAGTCGGAGGGCTGGCTCACATGCGGCATATTTTAGTACTTACCGCAGCTCCAGCTTGGATGAGTAACTCAGTACACTCGTGCATTCCTGTGGAACACGTCGCATGCAATGGAGTGATCCCATCTTCATTTGGGGTGTTCACACTTATTCCTCTCTGAATCAGGTCTTGAAGGTCATCATACCTTCCAAACGTTGCTGCAATGTACATATCTGTCCTGCAGTCATCAAAGTCTACATGAAATTAATAGAAAAGTTAAATAAATACACATATTATTATAGCAGTAGTATGATTGTGATTTTTTGTCCCCTCCTGGCATATTCTATCTGTGATCTGATGTTGGCCTTGAAGATCATTGTGGAAGGAATGGTGTACTCTCACAGACTTAAACAGTATCGTGGAATCTGGCCTATATAGTTCTCACAAGCTCAGTTGGTTAGTTCTCGGACTGTTAAACATGAGCTGTGATCATTTTGCGTTTGAATCCAGCTGGAGCTGAGTGTGCGAAAACTGTATATTCTATGAGGGTGTGAATTGCTCAAACTAGGATCGCGCCAATTAATGTAAGCCGCAATAAACCCTTTGGCTCCAGGGAGTCCAGGTAGTGATTTAACCCAATGATTAGAACTAATTGTATGTACTCTGTAAAGTGTGCTTAGGCTGCGTGGACTTACAAGTCAGGGGAGGCATAGTGCACTATAAATCACCTGCAAAAGAAAGAAAGAGTCTGGCCTAAACGCTAAGGAAAAGGAGATGGCCACAATGTCCATTAGCAATTAACCTTTAGTTTTAACTTTACCTTTACCTGACTAGTACCCCAGGCTGCTGTTGACTTTGGTAACATCATGTTTTCAGGAGAATTCAATACTCAGAGTTAAACCAAGTCAGGAGCCGATTAAAGGGGATTAAGATGCCTCCGACTCATACAGCATGGGGTGCCAAGCTGTCGTCCCGTAGTTGCAAATTGATGGTTTTTAGGCCCCTTTATTTTTGGTAGAGTTGTGCCTGACTATGAGTGGGCATTGATCAATGTGTCGCCAATATAATAAAGCAATACTACAAGATTTTGATCAAAAATGTTTTATAGTAAAAACAGCATATAACGGAGGAATGTGACTATCTAAAAGCGTTTTCAAGTGTATTTTGTCAAAAAATTGTTTTGCCACCAAAAATGGATAAAAAGCACATGCATGTTTTCCTATACTAATACATGTGGAATTAAATTCGGGATCCCGAATTTAATTCAACAAATGGCCATAACAGAAAAAGTAAGCATATTTGAGCCAAATCGTTTGGAGGGTATTCATATCTACTTAAAACAAACCCAATAAGCCCAAAAAATCAAAAGTCATGGGTGACAGGGGGCGCTTCATTTTTAACACTTTATAGTATTGCTTTACACATTCCTGGATCCACCCCTGCAAGTAGCTCAATTGACTTAAAGGGGCAATTCATGATCCACTTTTCACCTTCAAGGTCAACTCTATCAAATTTGATTTTTTTAGCTTATAAGAATCCTCAAGTGGTGTATGTTACGATCCCCAAACCATTCTTTCATATGCGCTTGCAATTTTGAGAAAAGTGAGAAAATGTGTCATTTTCTAATTATTGTCGGGGCCCCGACAGTAATTACAACACAGTAGTCTATGGGGATTTTCAAAATGCTGAAAAGCTTGTAACTTGGAAACGAACGGTCGGAATCAAGTGAAATTTTCAGTATATATTTATCTTGTACTCTTCTTTTTATTTAGCCAGAAAAGGGGCCACATGAAAATCATGAATTGCACCTTTAATCTCTGATGGGTTGTGCCAAAGGATTGGAGGCTGGTATGGATATACCTTTTCAAGGAAAGTTAAAGGGTTTATTGGAGACTTTTTCTACTAATCTCTGATCTAATATAAAGTGGTATTTGCAACTCCCAAATCTGTAATTCAAAATTAGCATTCTAGATATCCACGTTAAGGGTCTGATTTGGAAAATCTTACTCGGTGATGACAACAAATGAAAGTATGTAAGTTCACCCCCCCCCCCCCAATTTGAGAAGATCGACAACCATATAAACTTTACCTGTTGGGTATCCAAGATGATGATAATTGTTTGAAACTAGTGCACTGTCCATCTCTTAGATGAGTGTTCAGTGTTGATAAGCCTAAAGATTGATAAAATAAAGTGAATGTTGAATAAGGTATAATTAATCAATCAATTTTATTTTTCCATATCTATATACAACGTCAATAAAAAAATATTAAAACTAACAGTGATATGCAAATACAAAAGAAATGGAAAATAGGTACAATAATTAATTTTACATTTTGTGATATATATATCTCCAAAACTATAAAGAACTTGGAGGTGAAATTTTCAATTCAGAGAAAAATATGGGCTTTTATTTGGCATCAAAAATATACTACTTCCGGTTGAGCCTTGGGGGATGAGAATGTGATCAGAACCTACACCTTTAAACAACAAAAACACAGTATGATATAAACAAAAATATATCATACACTACATGTATTTTTTACTGTTATTAACTAAACTATGCTCCAAACAATAGGCTAATATTTTGATAATAGGTGATACTTAAGTTGGTTTTTAAAATGTTTTACAGATTTGGAATCTTTTATTTTTTTAAAGTCAAAAGATTTCCAGATAAAAGCGCCTGATGTTTTTATACTTTGATCAGAGAAAACTAATCGGTTTTTGGTATACTGGTAATTATTGTTATATATCTTGTTGAATGTTTTGTCTTGAATATGAAAAAAGGTAAGAATTCTGTTTATAGTGTCATAATTGTTTTGGCTGTTAAGTTGTTCATTTTGACTTATTGATGTGCAAATGTTGTGCTGTAAATAGATACTTCATTTACCCATTACTTGGCAGGAGAACGTTGATTTTTCACACCGCTGACACAAAAATACATTGACGCATAATTCATATTCAAGCAGGCATGACTTTAAGTGGGCTTAATAGTTTTGTTTTGATACTGACATAAAGTGTTTCTAGATACGTTTTCACCTGCGTTTTCAGATGTTTTTCTGAGTTCCGCGCAATATGATAGACCAT
>JXSR01S015099.1:36717-58218 GCA_000969725.1 Ophiothrix spiculata | reverse complement strand
GATAAGATAATAATTAATATATTCAAAGGTCATTTAATACTGTTTAAATTTTCCATACATGTAGTATTATTTTTTCTGTGAACTCCGGTCCGTTGTAGTACAGTAATACAAAATTATGAGCTTCCTTCATCTAATCCAGCTAGTTTTAATATCATTCACACATAAATTTTATAACCAGAAAAATGTTTTTGCATGTTCTTAGCTTGAATTTTTCCATTCCGACTTTTTAAAAATGTTGAATTTACCTGAGATTAAGATCACACTAATCCCCATTTGACACATGTACACTTTGGTGCTTCACATTGATTCGGGGTTGCTGGTCTCATGTTTCATCACGACTGCTTACACTTGTAACTTATAACACAACAAGGGTCGGGACCCGGGGGGGGGGGGGGGGCGCTCGAAGAAAAGCGTGGTACGCATGCTCGTTAGAAAAAACGTCGAAGAAGGGTCGGATTTTGGCCAATTGACGTCTTCGACGTCTTTAGAAAACGGCCAGGGGTACCTTTTCAGGGAAACTTTTGAAAATAAGGATATTGTCAATTTTATGGTCACTTTTCGCCAGCTATATGTATTCTGAAATTCCAAGAAATACTACAGAAAAGGCTTCCAATGTATAATACTAATTTGTATTTTCTGGCATTGAATAGTATACAAATATTTAATGCCTGAAAGTGCAATAGTACAAAATATATCATGAGGTCAAATTTGGACTTTTCTATTTCACGAGGCGTAGCCGAGTCCAAATTTGACCGAATGATATATTTTGTACTATTGCACGAGCATAGGCATTCAATATTTGTTTTATATCATGATATCACACAGGTTTGTTTCATGCCGTGCAATAGAACAAACTATTGCACGGCTCAAATCACTGTAATCATGATATAATGTGTTATGCCGTTCAGAGTCCATTTCAGTGTGTTATGCCATGGCCAATTTTAGTGTATAACGACATTTAGGGGTATGATTTTGAATATTTTACGACATTAAGGGTTGGAATTTGCTGTACATGATTACAACATTTAGGGTCTGATTTTGAGGTGCTCTGACGAGCATGCGTACCACTTTTTTCTTCGAGCGGCCCCCCGGTGGTCGGGAGAGTTTCACAACCCATATTAACATGCATCGGCACTGTACTACGCTATCTTTTGATGAAAAATGGCCGGGTAATTTCAGTACTTTGATACGAGTATATAGTCAAGTGCTTAAGCTTTAAGCTTGCAACCAAGTCTGAATGTCCAATTTCATCATTCGAAAATGGGTATAAAATGAATTACCTTTTTTTGTAACATCAACAACCAGCTGTTGACTACATTACAGGAAGCAACAATAAAACTTGTGGCTATGCTGATGCTTCAATTGCCATACAGATGTATCATGAACTGGATGAAATGCCAGAACTTTCTACAAAATCCTACAAAAGTTCATGCTTACATGTACCCCTAATAACTTAAATAGTTGTTCTCACTTCCAAGTCGTGTTTCCTTAAGGTGGAACGAAAGGATGTTTCTGGAAATTAGAAACTGCATTTAGAGGCACTTGATTACATTAGACAAGTGAAGCTTAAAAGACTGAGTAAAATGGTTTTTGTTTGAAGGAAATCAGACATACAGTTGCCAAGATATGCTTGATTTTAATTCCTTTGTTTTCTATCATTTTTGCCAATATATTGATAAAGTTAATGAGCAACATTGGCTATATGTGCTCATTAATATTCATATTTGCCAATATTTTACCAATATCTTATGAATAAACCTTCATACTATTTTTATTTTACATAATTTTAACTTGAAACTTTGCCAATGTGTTTCTATGGCCTAAAGCATTAACATATGATTTACCCGCCCATCTAATTTGCATATTTGCATAATTAATGAGCATTATATAAAAAGCTAATTAATTATGCAAATATGCAAATTAGATGGGCGGGTAAATCATACATTAAAGTTTTAGGTCATAGAATCACATTGGCAAAGTTTCAAGTTAAAATTATTAAAGGTAAAAGTAGTATGAAGGTTTATTCATAAAATATTGGAAAAATATTGGCAAAAATTAATATTAATGAGCACATTTTGCCAGTTTTCCTCATTAACTTCATCAATATATTGGCAAAAACAATAGAATACAAAGAAACTTTAAACAGCAATATCTCAAAAACCGTTTGTCCGATTTGGCTCAAATTTTGGAATTAAGATTTTTTTGCTTAGCTCTTTGCAACAGGCTTATTTTTATCTCAGTCAGAGCAAACTTCATTTTGCCTTTAATACCACCTTAACCCTGTTGATGTCAATTTTCCCAGACTCTTTTAAAGAGTTTGTAACAGTCTTGAATAAAGGTCATGATAACAACATGCTGGATTTTCTCATTCATGTTTTATCATGACTGCAAACACCAGTAGCACTATTACGCCCCTAGCACAACTTCAGTTACATGTACTCTGCACCCGGGGGGCCATTTAGCCATACTGTTGTACACATGCGTGAACTAAAAAACACGGAAAAAGGGGTGTATTTTTGTCAAGAGGCACGGTCTGTACGTTTCGTGTTTAGGGGTCAGAAAACACTGATTTTCAACAAAAAGGGGTATTTTTTCAAAATCCGACCAAACGTGTTTGGGGGTTTATACTTTATTCAGGGCATAGGGTTTAAGGGGGTAAAATCAAAGGTATAACGGCGCGAAATCCGTGTTTATGGGTCATTTTTAAGGCTACTCGAAAAACGTGTTTAGGGGGTATTTTGTAAATCTTTGTTCACACACGTGTACACCATTATAGCTAAGTAGCCCCCGGGACTCTGCATCTGCTTATTATACACATGTTGTAAATAAATCTGATAATGATTGATAATTTATTTTTTCTTATTATCAATAATGTGTTAAATTATGACTAATCAAGCTCATATTCATCAGAAGTGTCCGCTTGCCAGATAATCAGTGCCAACATTGTAGTCCCGAGGGGGGGGGCAATGGCCTAGAAAGGTGATACGGGTATGTGCGGCCCTCAACAGCCCCTTTTCACAATTTGTCTACCGCTCCCTAGACCCCCATTTCAAGCACAACCTTTAGTTCGCAAGCCTTATTTGAAAAAAAAAATCAGTTTCCTACCCTCATTTTTTGAAATTTAGTTCCCATAAGACCCCTATTTCAAGCAAAATTTCGAATTTTTGTTTCCAGAGCCCAAATTTTGCCCAAACAAACTAGTTCTGAAGGGTCATTTTTTTGTCCCTTCAGTTCTCTAGGCCCCCTTTTCAGAGTCAATCTTCCATTCCCTAGACTAGGGTTTCAGATAATCAGGACCGCACACCCCTACCAAAACCAAAATTGGGGGGATTGTAGTTATCCTGCGGTAGCAATTTTGTGTGTCAAAATATCTGAATCACATATAATTTGCCTGACGAACATATAATATTCTGCAGGGGCCGGCACCAGGGTTTATTTTTATAAGAGGCAACTGACATATGAGGCCCAAAAGATACACCCAATTTTGTTCTTGTTGTTGTTGCAGCTTTTGAAAACTGACAAGCAAAAAAGAGGTCTCACGAGCACAGACGACTCATAACAACCTCATTTTCAAATTTCGTACAAAGTAACATTTTTATCAATTTTTATAAAGTCCTCTTTTTTCTTTTGCAACTTCTTTACCCCCTTCCAATTTCTTTCTGTGTTTTTATTTTTTCCAGAAATCCTTTAGGGGGGGGGGGCAATGCCCCCTGCCCCACCCACCCTGTTTCGCTGCCACTGATATTCTGTAAAACATAAAATGGGTTTTGACTTAAAGGGACAATTCATAATCCACTTTTTACCCTCAAGGTCACCTCTATCAAAATTGAGTTTCCTTGCTTATAAGAGTCGTCAACTGGTATATGTTACGATCCCAAAACCATTCTTTCATATCTGCTTGCATTTTTGAGAAAAGTTAGAAAATGTGTCATTTTCTAATTATTGTCGGGGCCCTGACAGTGATTACAACACAGTAGCCTATGGAAATTTTCAAAGCTTGTAACTTGCAAACGAATGGTCAGAATCAAGTGAAATTTTCAGTATATATTTATAATGTACTCTTATTATTTAGCTAGAAAACAGACTAGGTTTTTGTCACATCAAAATCATGAATTGCACCTTTAATATAGCATGAGTTTGGAGCAAAAGCCTCTGCCAAGAACACAAAATACAAAACGCAGATGTAGATCTTACAGGGAAAACTTAATTTTAAGAAACTACATAGAACATTTTTAGTGTAAAAGGTAGATTTAAATAAATTGCCTTCTATTTTGAAATGGAAAACTCATTGCATTGTATATCATGTTCACAACATCAGGAACTTGCTGTGAAAAATAAAGCAAGACTGGTCACAATATTAATGTTGCCCGTCACTAAATGCAGTCTTGAACCCTGGTGGTGATGTATATACTTAACTGTATCTTCCATCTTTTTCTTGATTTAGGCCTTTTGCAAGATTTGCCATTGGATTCCCGAGAGTACCTGCGAGACATCCAGCCATTGGTGATGAAGCAATACCGTGATGTGGCATCAAGAGGAAGGTTTCTCTTCACCAAGGCTAAAATTGTCCATAATGAGGACATATCAAGAGAGGTAAGATCCTTAAAGGAGCTTGGTCCGATTGCTGCAACTTTTTTTCAAACTTTTTGAGATTTTGGTACCAAAATATTGGTCACATTTTTCTCATAACCCATGTGAAATTTCATGGCTCAATTATGTACCGTTTTGGAGATATGTATGAAGATGTGTCTAATTATGGTAACCATAATTAATTTAAATACAGTAACGCATAGGCGGCTAAAACTGCCCATTAAATTAAAACGGTTTGACTGATTCACCCGAAATTTGAAACTTACACCAATTTAGTGGTCATCTTTCATATGACATTGAAAACTAAATTTGGAAAAATCGGACCAAGCTCCTTAAACATCAAGACCAAATCATTTTGCTATCTGTAGTTTTTTTTATGTTCGCATATTTCCTAAAATCAGGGGGGGGGCACTCTATTTTTTGAAGAAGATGTGTCACAGTCAACATGCATTTTGGAGGCTATGGTACTGACAAGGCAAAAATGTAGGGTCTTACGAAGTTCTCTTCAATTGTGGAGAATTTAGGGTCTTGATATCTGATGTGCTGAGGAAAAGTAGGGTCTTGAGAATGCATGATTTAATAGTAGGGTTTGAGAACTGATGCACAGAGCAACTTCTTTTATGAAAACACTTTATATTTGAAATCCGATGAGGTGCATTAATTCTGGGTAAAGAGTGTTGTACGCTACTGAATAATCCTCGCATGTAGAAAGCATGCGTCTCTGTTTGAAGAGTCTTGAAAATGGTGATTTCAGGAAACTGCATTTACAGCAGGGACTTTTGAGAGGAGTGAGCTCTACTGAGCCACCCTGCTCCCCTAAAATGCTTTATGAGAGCTCAATTAATAGAGCGCCTTGCATGATGGTATTAACATCTAAATTTCAAGTATGCTCCCCTAATTGCTCCCCCAAAGAACTGCATGAGAGCTTTTAATAGAGCCCCTGCAAATTTCAAATGGAAGTCCCTGTTTACAGTGATCATTCAAAAAAATGGGGCCTCCAAAGTGGCACGTCCTCGTACCTAGTTCTATGTTTTATGTAATCCATGCAATCTTTGATGTCATCATTATTTGTTATGACAGTTTATGGAGCAAAAGAAAGTCTTGAAAGAAGAAGGTAGAAATGACAAAGATCTGGCAGAACACTATGCGTTTTACTGTGCGGACACAGAAAGTGAGGTGAGTTTTTGGTTTTTTGGTTTCGAGGTTACAGCCCTAAAACTAAAGCCCATGTCATAGTTTGCTAGCTCTGATCCTCTTTCACTCACCCTTTTAGCCAGAGCTGTTCAATTATTATTGTGTCTTGTTTTTTAAAATAAAGAAGATCCTTCCATGCTCATTGTACATTTTTAATGTAAACTTCCTGTCTAATGTCAAAAAACAAACAAACCTATGACAGACATAGTCAAATTTGTCAATTGATATTAATAATTTGAATGTATTTCAGATGATATTGTTTACATTGGCTGTTTATATGTATTATTTAGATCAATCAATCATCAATAGCATGTAACACATATTAAACATCTGTTTATTGATAGATGCCTTTGTTTGCATATCATCAGTTCTTTTGTTGTTGTTTGTTTTGTATTTTGTTAAACCGAGTTATTATATTGATATTAATGTCTCTATTTTTCGTTAATCAGGCAAATGATATCTGTCAGAATGGAATGTATGCCAATGGTGGCCCAACATTTTGTCTTGGCAATGCAGAAATGGGTAAGAAGATAAAGCTTAAAAGTTGACATGTTTACCACAATTTTATTTTGTGTAATGGATCATTCCGTGTGTAGTGTGTAACGTAGATCCATGTAACGTGCCCAACCTTCATGGGACCGTGGGACCTCACCAATCCTCCCACACCCAACTTTGGCGGCGTACCCTACCCCCACCTTAAATGATACCCCCAAATTTTTAAAATCAAAATGATGGCAAAAGAGATTATGGTCAGTTGCTTTTGTGTTTTTTATACAACAGAAAAAAACTCAAGAGGAGGGGGAGGGGAGTTGTAGCAGTTCCGCTCTTGTTTAATGTAGTAGATTTTGGAAGCATGTAGGCCTTGTCATATACACATGGTCTAGTATTAGAGGTGAACCAAGTTGGGTTTGTTCGTTTGTTTGTATAGGTCGGTCCGTAGGGTCACATGAGTGTACATGCCAAAGTCATATAATGCCAGACCTATGCAAAAAGCCTTGATAGTCCATAAAGGACCACTACCAATGCAACTTGCAACAAATGATGTAAAATTTTTCTCCCAGCCCTTACTTTGTGAGAAAATAAACTGGAAATGGCAATCCCATGCCCCGATGAAAGGCTCTATGTTTGATACTTGTGCAACTTACACTGCCAGACCAAGTTTATAAAGAACAGCTGATTTTGAAAAGAAAAAGACAAAGGTCATCATGGCATTTAATTTGATTAACCTTGTGGGTGTTGTTGACCAGAACTGACTGGCTTAAAGGTGTATTGGCAACATTTTAATATTTTATTTGCCCATGATTTTGCACTTAAGTAATATTTCTAAATATCATTATTGAAATCATCCAAATCGCGGTAATACTTCAGGAGCGAGAGTTACATATGGTATCGGAATCGCTGCCCGCTCAGTAACTCAGTCTGCTTAGTAACTCAGTGGTGGCCTGCTAATGGTGCTACTATTTAGCAGGAGGTTCCGGGTTATATTCCGAATGAAAACACACCTTTTTCACCCCCTCTCTTGCTGCGGCTAGAAATGAAAAATTCAAGTGTGTTGAGGGTTAAGTATCAGTTAACTACCAAATATTGTGAAAATTTTGGTTAAGATCATTGGAAAAGTCAAATCTGGAATATTGTTTTTATGTTGATCTTGGATATGAGACTATTCTAGAATGTATTGGTGCTATATGTCACGGAAGAAGCAAAGTTTTCTTAATAAAACAATCTTTTTACATCATAAAGTGCAGATAAAAATGAGAGGAAATTTAAAATTGCATTGGATAAGTTTCACCTCTAGAGGGCAGTATCGTTCGCCGTCGTTACCAATGTTTAACAATGAAAGAAAATCTTAAAGGGGGTTGAATTCATCATTGAAACTTTACATGTTGTTATTACTACAGGGACTGTCTTTTGAGGCGCGCGCCATCGCGCACCTTAAATTCCCAAGAGCAGCGTGATTTATCGCGCACTTACATTCTATGACGTCAACTTAGTACAATTTCCAAAATCCCCGGCGTTGAGCTTCGATCGAGAAAAATAATAATGTTACTATCATTGTCGCTAGATGGCGATATTCATAACTTCATAAACTACTAACAATCATGCTTACACATGCGCAGTACATAGCAAGATGGCGACTCACCGATTTCACCGATCGGAATTTGAGGAAAATGTCACCTCGATTGATGCGGGTTTTGTAATTTTTTTTTTGAAAAAGCTCTTTCGGGTATTTATCAGAACATTTAATGAACTGAATTCTAAATTTTTCATTCAAAATATTACTTAAAAATAGGTTGATTTTGACGACCCCTCTGGTTCGGGCAATTTACCTCGGTAGATCAACCATTGTTACTTATGGGGAATGAGTGCCAGCGGGAAATTTTGCATGGTATTGTTTTCTTTCGATCGTGGACCGTTCAACAGGCACACATTCGTCAAAAGCTTACTGTGTACCTTAAGAGATGATATAATCAAGATGATAAGACAAATAATAAATGAGAATTTGTAAGTTTATATTTGGCCTCCAAAGAAAATGTTTGCTACCAGACATTTTGTCATAACATGAAAATGTAAAAAACTAAGAAGACATCACATAAATTTAAAAAATACCATAATAAATTCATTGTGTTTAAACTGCTGATCTTTGATTTCCGTCAAAAAGCTCGCCTAAACATCTCGAGGAGGGCGATTATCATCACTCTCCTACAGCTCACCTCAAAAGTTTGAGGAGGGTGATTGGCAGCTCGCCTGGCATTTTTTAAAAGACAGTCCCTGCACTAGTATTACAGCTAACACCTCAAATGATGCAAAAATCTTGGATATGGTTTGAAAAGTTAGGGGATAATGTTAAACTTATCCAAAGCCCATTTAATAGTGACATCGGACATCGCCAAAAAAGTTTTTGGCTTTTAGTATGAAATGTAATTTTTCAGTTGTATTGTAATTTTTTGATATCTTTCCTTTTCAGGAGTATATTTGAGTCGTCACTCTGATATCATCAAAAGAGGACCCATGGTCAATGGACAACAAGGATATCTCATCGTCTTCAAAATAATGAAGGTACAGTTATGTTTGTTAGAACTTGTAAAACAGGTTATGAAATTCACCTGTCTAAAGTGTAAAAAGGGAACTTTTCCATGGAATAGATGTATAGTTTTGAACATGACGATTGTGTAATATTGAAATAATTTAGTGCGATTGTAGACTTGTAAACAGGTTATGAAATCTGTCTTAACCCTAACTGATCATGAAACTTTTCTCGTTTCTAGCCTATCTCCTCGAAAAGGGAAGGGTGGTGAAAAATGCGCGTTTTCACCAGGATTCGAACCAGTGACCTCCCGTTTCCCAAGCGAGTGATACCCGTAGCAAGCCAACGCGGAGACGCTGCCCGGCCAGCGATTTGGTCCCTGCATATAACCCCCGTCTGTGACGTATCTGGACTTAACGCATTTTCTGGATTTTCTAAAGTGAGATTTAGTGAGATCTGGATCAGTTAGGGTTAAGTGTAAAAAGAGAAACTTTTCCATGAATAGATCATTAGAAAAGTCAAAGCTGGAATATTGTTTTTATGTTGATCTTAACTCTTAGGTCATTGAAACCTTGCAAAGTCATTAAATGCAATTTGGGTCATTTTGTATGAAGTCTTTTAAAACTCTTTAAATTGATTTTCAGAGAAGCGTTTAACCTGCCAACTATTCCGATTAGTTGGAATAATTCTGATTTCCAAGTTTCAAAAGGTTTTCATTTTGTTGGTTCAACACATATGTTACGGAAAATGAGAAACATAATAAATCCCAGTGAAAATCGGCAGCATCTTATGTAACGTTGGGAGTTTCGGGAATTATTGCTCCCGAGACTCGAGTTGGTTTTTCGGGCGGGACTCGGGATTCCCGAAAATAATCCCGAAATATGAGAGTGCCGTTCACGTACGCAAAATTTGTGTTTCATTGCATGTAGTATGTCATGTGTGTTAGACTGCCGAATATGGCAACTTGTAATGCTGTCATTTTTTGACAATTTGATACAGATTTTCAGACTTACATAACCATGCAGTAGTCCGTTGAAATGTTTTTAAAATATTGACGATGTCCTTTTAATTTTATAATATTCATTGTGAAATTCGTGTGTCGCACTCGGACTTGGCTCGATGTTGCGCTGTGTTCTTTTTGTCCACTAGCTAAGCTTGTTGGTCGTGTTTCGTGTACACGGTTCAATTTTTACATGATGGAGAATTTGTTACTGCATTACTATAATACGAACTGTTATAGACCAAAACTTATACTAGTACATTGATGCAACCAAAAATATTATAAAATGAAGGAAAAGTAAAGATTATTGCGATAAAATCAAGATAAAATGTTGCTTTTTTCCCGCTGCCTGTTTCATGTTATTTACGCAAATAAAAACCCGGAAGTATAAACAGCGCTTTCATTTCAGCGGTACCCAGTTTTACGTTGCTCCAATGCAATGCTACTAGTATCGGTGATTCGATCTTGTTATGAACTGCGCATGTGTAAGTGTGATAGTTACTAGTTTATGAAAGTTTTCGCAATCGAAGCTTAATTTTTTTGTTGATAAAATGACATTTTATCGGACAGCTTTCGTTTGTTTAAATTCGTGTTTTCGTCTACCGCATATTTCTTACGGAACATGAATCTTGCGTTCGTGTACGGGTACAACACTAGCACTATAGACCACTTTCGGATCATTGGAAATACTATCAAAATGGGTTACTACAGCTTGCATACGTAAATTGTAAGTTCAATAACACCTACTACGAAAATGAAAAGTTGGTACTTTTAAATTGGTACCACTTTCGGGAATCGGGAACATTTTTTTATTCCCGAGTCCCGACTTTCACGGGCGGGACTCGAATTCCCGGGTCCCGATCCCAACGTTAATCTTATGTCTTATTTAAGTCTTTGAAAAGATGACTTAAAAGTCATTAAAAGTCTTTAAATTCACTCTGGTCTTGTCACTATGAACCCTGCTCTTGCTGCTGAGTTTTGATGTGGTTCCCAACTTGTTGTAGAGCATCAAGTTAGTTGATATTCAACAAAAAATGAGAACTTTCCTGACCAAGTGTACTTAAGCTCCCATACAGAATTTTAGGGTTAAGGTTTACTTAAGGGTTAATGTTATGGTTAGGTTCAGATAAGAGTTTTGATTAGTTATAGGGTTAGGGTATAGAGTATAGGGTTAGGATTTGGGTAAAGATATCAATATAATAATTTAATTTCTCCATTTCTTGTAGGGTAAAGTGAAGGCAATGCATCAGAACTACACATCAGGGTTAGGGTATAGAGCATAGGATTAGGATTTGGGTAGTAAAGACTTCAATATAATAATTTAATTTTTCATTTCTTGTAGGGTAAAGTGAAGGCAATGCAGTTGAACTACACATCAGCTATAGAACCAACACCAAACTATGACTGCCATGTACCCAAGGATAGCGACACCGATGTTCTCAAGCTGGGACCAATCAGAGCATTTGACTATACTCAGGTATGTTTGCTGTATCAACCTGCACATTTTTGTTGATCTTACAGAGGAATGTAGTTGTCCAGTTAATTTTAGGTGGTTTCCACCAGGATATGTAATCAATCAATCAATCAATGATACACAGTGCTTGCATGACATGCATACCGGTACCCATTAAGGAGTCTATTCGTACAGGGGACCAACGGCTTTAAGTGACTTCCGAACCATGGAGCAAGTAGAGTAAAGTTTCTTGCCCAAGGAATAAACATAGTTGGTATACACACAACAGGGTTCCTTCTGCTTAGAATACTTAATGTTAATTAGGCCTTTGTTTTACAAAATGTGTCCTCACATAGTCCTGAAAAGTAAGTAACTCATATACTTTCTTATCCCAACCAAGCAGATGCTTCTGGGTACTTTTTGATGTATTTTCCAGAATTTTACCTTGGCTTCAATTCAAGAGGTGTATTCAAGATACCACACAATGAGGGTGTGGAATATTGTTACTATGTGAACCATAATAATGAGTTGTCAAGAGAGGCTTCTGAACCCTTAGGGGCACACCATTAGATTTCCAGGGGGGGGCAAGAAGTTGGGTTGGGGTTGAAATTTTTTCGCGTCTCGTTTGGGGCGAATTTTTTTCCTTAGAAATTACTGTTTTTTCCCTATTCCATGTTCAGGGGTGATTTTTTTTTATTCTGCGTGTGGAGGGGGGAATTTTTTTTTTCTAAAAACTTCCTGCTCCCCCAGGAAATCTAATGGTGCACCCCTTAGTGGGTTCCAGGAGAGGTGTTCATTTTCAGACTTAGTTCACTGCAACCTGGGGATGTTTTGCTATTTTCTTTACTCTTTTATTTATTACCCTCATTATCTTTTTCTCTCCCCACCCCTGCCCCTCTGTTGCTCTCAGGGCATGCATGCACTCCTCCTGGATATGTCCATTTCAATAGTAAAAGGGAATTGGCCGTACTATTATTAAAGTCCATTAGAAATAAGAGTTTAAACTTGTTACCATTACTAACATAATTTTGACAGATTTACATCTACGAGTATGGTGAGCTAGATTTGGAGAAACGACCTAAGCAGATTTGTCCTTATGCCGTCATTCAGTTTGTGTACAAAGATCCACATAAGAAGCATGCTGAAAGGTAAGAGGCAGACATGGGAACACAAGTGCACCCAAAATCTCCCAACACAACAATTTTTATGTTTAAATTATAGGGCCTACAATGTTAATGGGGCAATTCATGATCCGCAGCCTCATCCCTGAGGTCACCTCTATCAATTTGTAAATAGTGAGAATCCTAAACTGTAGTGTTTGTTACAAATACCAAACCATTCTGACAGGGATGCAAGTTTTCAGGAAATTTCCTGAAAATATTTTGTTTTCAGGAAATTTTGTCCTGTGTAAAAGAATAGGAAAAGCATAAAAGCGTTCTTTTGTACGAGATTTTTAAACATTTCAGGAAATTTTGACTTGAGGAACTTGCATCCTAATTACTGCCGGGGCCCTTACTTAAAACAAATGAGGGGAATCAAGTAATTTTTTTCATCATGCATTCATGTTGTTTACTTTTTAAGTAAGAGGCGATGTTTTACTCACAACAGAAGCAGGAATGTACATTTAATTTTTATAATAATGATAAGAAAAAGGGCATGTCTCATAATTAAAATTTTGGGCAAGATATATGATTCACCCATGTAGCTACGTTGGATAGTCTTATTGCTCCTCACTTTACTCTCGGGCTGATGTTGTAAGCCAGTCCATAGGAAATTTGAATTTACAATAATTATAAGAATTGACAAACAGAAGTGCATGATTAGATCATGATAAATATTTATGAGGTGTAATAATCTTTTGTATTGTTCTCGTTAGCTCAGTCGGTTAGTTCACGGACTGTTAAACATGTTAAACATGAGCTGTATTGCTCGTTTCGCGTTCGAGTCCAGCTGGAGCTGAGTGTGCGAAAACTGTATATTCTATGAGGGTGTGAATTGCTCAAGCTAGGGTTGCGCCAATGTAGTGTAGGCCGCAGTAAGCCCTTTGGCCCCAGGGAGTCCAGGTAGTGATTTAACATGTTTAACCCAATGATAAGAACAAATTGTATATGCTCTGTAAAGTGTGCTGAGGCCGCGTGGAATTTACAAGTCAGGGGAGGTGTAGTGCACTATAAATCACCTGCAATTTATTTATTTTTTTTTGTTTACTAATTTATTTGCAGAGAGGCTCTTGCAATGGGGACAGTTCCTCAGAGATCACCATCGCATTCAGCCAGTACATCACCTGCTTCAACGCCATCAAGACACCCGGGGGTAACAACATCTAGACATCAGACCTCGACACCATCATCTAGACATCAAACCACAACTCCATCTAGACACCCAGCAGCAACCCCATCTAGGACAAGTACCCCTTCTAGGCAGCATGCAATGCCTACAAGTGCAGTAGTGTCAAATGAACCTGTCATCAAAAATGTTGATGGTAAGTGAATGTGAAAAAGGTGATTTCATTTATCGGTTAATCAGGTACCATATCCAATCATCCAATTCAACTACTGATTTTCTGAATTTACTTGGTCTTACTGTTCAGTTAATTAATACCAGAGTGCCAAAAATGGTTACAAATCTTTGATAAAGTTGAAAATAAAAAATCCAATACCACTACCTGAAATGGGAACAAGCACTCTACCAATTAAGCATGTCAGCATCAAGGATTTCTGTTGTGCCTGTGGTTATCAAGTAGCCTCAGTTTGACGCCCATGGCAGGCTTGGGATAGTAAAAGGATAGGCCATACGTGGATTTAGGGTTTCCACCCGGAAGTCAATCTTTACCGAAATTTTAGCCCAAACACAGTTTTGCCTATAAAACTAATAAGCCATGACATTAGCTCCTGCAATTCATATACATAAAAGCGGGCAATTTGAATTGTTGTTTGGGATGGGTGGTGATGCGCATCCATTTCAGGCCTATTTGGGTGCATCGTTATGCTTTATCAGTGGATTGTGGGATTAATTTTCGGTAAAGATTGATTTCTGGTTGGGAAACCCTAAATCCACGTAATGGGCTTTATGTTAAATCTGACTTCAATCAGTACATTTTTTTTCTACTCATACTATTACAACATTCCATACACATTCCATACATAATCCTACTACTAGCTAGCCATAGGTGTGGTGGGATATAGAGCCCTGTATATTAAACGGTCTATGAGCAGATGCATAGATGTTTTGTCTATGTGTTATGAACTAGAAGATGTGACCTTAGAACACAGTTATACTTAGATTCCAATAAACTTGACCTGATATTGGAATATTATAAATGTTTATCAGACATGCCAACTAGTACGATTTTGGCGTATTTTGTACGCTAAATAGTTCAAAATACGCCAGTACGCTTTTCAAATCAAAAATATGCTTTTTCCGGAAAGTGACTGCACATGAAGAATACTGAAATAATGAAATAAAATGACTGCATGTGAAGATAAGTGTGTGTAAAAACCTGTGTTTCTTGTTAATATTATGACACAAGCTGCTTGCTATACAATAACAAAATGTTGCGTCGCATGGATGAAGTAATTTAGTCAGTAATAAAATGAGATTTTTGTGTGTTTGTGAAGCAAAAACAAACATTAAAAATACATATTTAAGTCAGAACATGTGAAAAAGTGGCATTATTGGCATCAGAAATGTACTTAGAAGACCATAAACATGCCTTCAAAGCTCCAGGTTGAGTTTGTTAATTTGGTAAGTAAGCTTAAGCATTGGCCATTGTTACGATAGGATTTTTTAATTACAACTATCTTTTTTGGACTTACTAAAATACGCTTTTTATGTGAAAAATACGCTTTTTGGGGTTGCAAAATACTCTTTTGTGATCTGAGAGGTTGGCATATCTGATTTATACATTTCTGTTTTATTTGGGGATACATATGGAGCTGGTACAGATACTAAAGGATATTGTAATGATTTTATGGCAAAGAAAAGGAAAATCGGGAAAAATAGAAATGAAATAAAAATTTGAAAATACTAAAGGATATTGTAATGATTTTATGGCAAAGAAAAGGAAAATTGGGAAAAATAGAATTGATATAAAAAATTGAAAATATACAAAAGAAAACTGAATTGTAAGAATAAACTATAAAAGTATTGAAAAGAAAGGAATGTAATGTTAATTGGATAAAAGAAAGATAATTGAAAGGAAAATGGACAAATGCTCCCGGGCAATTACTAAAAGAAAAAAATTACCATCATAACCCAAGATATAGAGAAAAAGGAGCACCCAAAGGGCTTGTTCAAGTCTAGTTATCAAGTTGCTTGTGATTTTCAAGTTGATTGTCAAATGTCACGGCTTGTTCCCAAGGCCTCAAAATAAGATTTCAGGGGGGCAAGGCAATTTTGCCTTAGGTGGCCATTAAATTGACAGGGCATTAAGGCAATGTATAGGGGCACCAAGGCAATTTGAATTTGTCTATGAAGGGCACAAAGGCAATTTTTGCATTTACGGAATGTGTATCAGAGATTCAGCGATTGAGTGTTCTGCAATAAAACTGACATTAGAACCATTATGATCTTTGTTCTTTTGTATAATAATTTATAAATTTATTATTTATTTTAACTGCTTTCAAAAATGATAATGGCAAGAACAATACAAAATATTTCCACACAAAAAGCACCTTGAGAGGGCAAAGTCAGCTGTTTCTTTTGATTCTTCGTCAACCCCTCAGAAATGCAAGTTTTCGTCCATGTCCAGTTGGCAAATATGATGGCAATTCAGTAACACTGTGAGTCTGTGTAATATGGACAGTAATATGGTTGCTTAAGCTTACTCAAAATTCCACTTGCAAAATTCAGCAAAATGATATATGATCAAATATGCAAGTATAAAATGTGTATTATAAATACTATGTCAAATATGAAATGAAATAAATGAACAAATTAAATGTAAAACAATAAATACTTTGTTCGATCGCGTACGTAGACAATCCTCTCCATGTTTCACTGAAGCTGTGTTCGTGTGAATGACTCATGAATGAAATGACGTCATATGTTTACGTAAATTAACAAACCACACATGCGCAGATAGGCTACTTTGTCAGATTGACCTTTCGACCCAGGCCTGTTTCGACCGTGGTATTTACAGTGCGAGTGTTGATCAACATTTTGATTGACTTGACATCGACATGAGTTACTGGTTTAAAGTTAAAGTTTAGGAAATTATAATAACCCTCGAAATTCAGGTACACTTTATCCTGAAAGTTAATATTTAATTCAATAAAAGGGCACCACGGCACTATCAAATTAGGGCACGGCATTCATTGCCATCAGCAAGGGGACATTTTGTGGGGCGGTACGGCAAAGTGATAGGGCACCGACGGCAAATTGCCGTGTTGCCGTCGGTTTATTTGAGGCCTGTTCCCTATTCACACTTGAGAAGATCGTATTTAGCCTATTTCATGTTAAGTAACTAAATTTTTATCATTTTCCAACCTTAACAATTGTGTCGTTGAGGAAATAATTGAAATGCAAGCTTTCAAGGGAATTTGCAATTGGTATTGTTAGTAGACTTCTTTGTATTAGGCAAAAGAACATGTCTCAGGTTTTAACTAGGGTTTAATAATTCACATTTTACTGCATTTCTTTCTTTTTAAAGAAAAAAAAAGAGACCTAAAAATGCAATGAAAATAAAATTCCACTTAGCACATAGCCTTTTCGACTAAAAAAAGCATAGAGTGCTTAAGGTTTTATGACAAAGGAACCAGAGACTAAGTTCTTTTTGTTAGCTTAATAATTCATTTTACAGTCATTTATGTAGGTTTATATGGCTAATTAAAGCAATACTATAAAGTGTTAATATTGAAGCACCCCCTGTCAACCATGACTTTTGATTTTTTTAGCTGATTGGGATTGTTTTGGGTAGATATTAATACCCTCCAAATGATTTGGCTTAAATATGCTTACTTTTTCTGTTTTGGTCATTTGTTGAATTCGGGATCCCGAATTTAATTCCAAATATATTATTATATAATTAAAGAAAGCATGAATGTCTTTTTTGTCCATTTTTGGTGGCAAAACAACTTTTTGACAAAATACACTTGAAAACGCTTTTAGTCACATTCCTTCATTTTTTGCTGTTTTTACTATTAAACCATTTTTGATCAAAATCTTATAGTATTGCTTTGATAGGAACCAGCACTGATAGGAACAGGTAAGTGGGACAGTTGACGTTAACCTTTTATTTCTTTGTACTGCTCTGTTTTGTTACAGCCAAAGACTACAAGTTGTATGGCAAACACTCGTTCAAGATCTGGAAAGGAAACTTAATATGCAAAGGTCAAAAGGCCTTTACCGGCCTCATTGTATCGTATTCTTCACCCATAGTGCCTCAGACGATGTAAGTATACTGTTCTAAACATTAGGCCAAATAAAAAAATAATAGTTTGTCTTAAAGCTCACAAGTGGCTTGAAAATTAATGTGAAATGCAATTTTCTATTTTTTATTTTTATTCCCAACTTGGGTTTTTTATGGTATATCAACTGTGAATTATAAGTGTTGAGCTCGTTATGTATATATTTATGGTTACAAATAAAGTAAAGAAGCATTTAACTCCAATCATGTGCATAAATTGTTTTGGTGAGGAAAAGTATGATTTTCAACAACAACAAAAACTTTAGAACAAAATGTAAAATAAAAAATTCTAAAGTAGAAAAAATTACAGCTTAACATTCCAGATCAACCAATTTTACCACACCCCCTATTTTTTATTTGGCCTTGGCTGTAAGCACTTTAATAGGAAAAAAACTGGTGGAAGCTTAAAATTACCGTGGCAAAAAAACATAAATTATGATGTAAGATTGCCTTTGTGTATTTGTTAGCAAAACACGCAAATCAGGTTATGTTTCTGCTGTTCATGCACAGAGCAGATTTTATTAAAATATTTTGTGCAAATTGTTATTAGGTAAGAAAATGAACTCAATGAGAATACTGACTTGAGATGACTTTTTGTTGTGTCTTGATGGGGTGTAGAATTATAAGTTGTTAGGGAAGGGGGGGGGGGGTAGGATGTGACGTCATCAGATTTCGAAACTTCCATTTAAAAAACTTGAATTTTTACTAAAGCTCAAAAATTTCATTTTATGCCCTTCTTACTTAGTGTATTAAAATATGCAGATTTCAAAACCGTTTGGGTTGGGACTTCAACCCCAGAAAACTAAAAAGATATTCTGATCATTTTAAAGAACTACTTTTCTTTTAACTTACGCATTGAAATATACGGGCGATACCGCGAATGAATACCATAAAATCTGAGGTAAACAGTTAGGTAAACAGGCAATTTATTGCGCGTCCACCGTCGTCTGTTGTTAGGTGAAGTGATGGTGTGGTGTAGGGATATATGTACTAAATCAGAATTTTATAGAGGATATCAAAATAATAGGATTTTAGATGTTAAAAACACAGAATTGTGCTTGAAAATAAACCCGCATTGCCATCACTTAAAACCTTCAAAAGTAATCAACATGGACATTTTCTGGATAATGCATGGTAGGACTGAGTGTTACGCACATAATATGCAATATTATTAATGGAAGATGAGACAGACCACTTGGGTCTTTGTTGCAATACTTACATGATTACTAATCTAGCACACATATCGGGGTTTAGCGGTGTTCTGATGCTTGCGTCAAATTTACTTGAATATATAATAGACCTTTTCAAAACACGACTTTCCGAGAATTTCCGAAGCTGATTTTACACTTTCCGGCAATTGCCGACAGAAAAAGTGACTCTTCAACACAATAACCAGAATGTTAAGTTCGTGTTCTCTTTAACTGGTTGCATACAAATTCTAACTTGTAATTAGCATTAGCACTATAGAGTCACTTTTAGTTTGATCGCCCTGATGTGACTTGTTATTAAAGATTCAATGGTATGATTAAGTTGGCAGAGACAGGCCCATGTTCAAAACTAAATGAGTCTCATTTTGATTTAAGTTCTAAGAGGACAATAATTTCTCAAATATACGCTGAACCTAAAAATTCATAAAATAAATAATAAGGCAAATTATGTTTCCTTTGTTATTATTTCAGGCCAGATAGTATTGAACTTAAGAAAGAAGTTCCGTTACAAAAGTTGAGAAGTTCAATTCCTGCACAAATCTTTAATGCATCGCTACCCATTGTCTCAATGCAGAAAGAAGGTAAGCAGTGGATAAAATGAAAGAAAAATATAATTAAATCTTAAAAAGTGATTTTGATATTTCCATACCTTATTGGCTTATTTGAATTTTGCTGACATTATGTAATCCCATCGTTGGAACCGTTCATACAATCCAATATTTATTGGACAATTTAAACAGAAATCCATGGTAGGGGTTGCATTTACAAACAATGAGGCCCTGTACTATGAATTGTTGTTTAAACTGTCCAATAAATTTTTGTTTGGCCTATAGCTCTTTTGAATGTGATTACAGCAGGGTAAATATTGATGCAATGTATAGATTTTGATCATCATGATTGTTTGAGTGTCTGCATTTGCGTTTGTTTGATAGTTAGTAATGGTATATTAATAACATTTATTTGATATATTAATTATTTTAACATCTGTGTGCTTTTCCAGTTGTTGTGGGAGATGGATTTTACTTGTACACTGAGTTGAAACAAATCCGAGAGAAGAATGAGGATGAGAATTCGGATAAAGCCAAAAGGAGATCGATTGATACTCTAATGAAATATCTTCAGCGCAAAAATATGGTAAGATTCTTTGCAAAATTATTGGCAGTTTTTAAAATAGTATTGTCAGCAAAATAATGATAGGATTCAATGGAATAATATTTAGAGACCAAAAGATAATATCTATTGCTTTGCCTGTCATCTATCGTCTTATATAATGTATGCCCACCCATTATGAGACGATAGATGACAGGCAAAACAATTAATATTATCTTTTATTCTCATTCTTAGTCTAAAATTAGAGACATTTTATGATCAAGAATGAAGTCAATTATTTGCCAAAAAACATCATTGTAAGAACGTACACCCCTATTCAAACAAAAAGCATTCCTATTCAAGTAAAAACTTGCGCGTCAGATGTGTGCGTACATCTACTTCGCGCTGCAATTTTCAACGTGTGGGCCCACTGCACCTAACGCTGGCGCGCTGTCATATATTGTCTCATAATTGATAGCCAATTATTCCATATAAGGAAGTGAATTCACACTCATTGACTAAGAATTTCTGCTTGTGAGTTTGCCTCTGTTTTGTTGTTAGACAACTTGTTTGGCAATAATTATACTTTGTCAACTTTAAAGTACAAACCAATAAATTAAGACTCTGTTACAAGATCCATGGCATATTCCTTATATTCTACAACATTGTGAACTGGTGTTTTTGTATTGAGTAAGAAACTAGTAATGATTGATTAGGACTTTTTAAGACCAAATCACTGCATATTAATTTATTTTGTTTCTAAATATTTCATGATTTTGATATAATTTTTTTATATTCTAAAACATTGTGAACTGGTGTTTTTGTATTGTGTAAAAGACTAGTAATGATTGATTAGGACTTATTAAGACCAAATCACTGTGTATTGATTAATATATTTTGAGCCTAAATCTTTTAAATCTTTCATGATTTTGATATTATTTTTGCTAATTTTGTTTTTATCACATAAACAAATTCTGAACACAAATTAATTTTCATTTTACTTCCAAAATACACGGTTCACAATTACTGAAGAAAAACAAACAATGGTTTGAATATTGCTATTTATAATACTGATTACACAAATCTCTTGATTTTCTTTCCAGGCGCTGAAAGTGAATATAGATAGAAACATCAGTCTGTACCTGCTACCAACATCGAAATTTACCGAAGAACTTGGTATTACAGGACCAGGGTACCCAATTGTCCTTCATGCACTGTTTGTATCTGATGTGCCAACTATATCTCACCTTACAAGTAAGTTTTGAACTGTATTGGGTATATCTTGTCATTTGAATGCAAGCAAGTTGTATTGCAATTACCGCCAATAGCGTGTTTAGGGACCATTCACAAACACTTGTAAGGGGGGCCTGATGGAAAAAAAAAATTATTGCGGAAAATTTTCGGGGCCCCCTTTTCGACCTCAATAAATTTAAGGCCCCCCCCCATTTTGCGACAAAACTTAGTGGTCAACCCCATAGAAAAGCATTTAAACTCAATTTTAACCGGAAAATTTTTTGGTATTTTTTTCAAGGCCCC